>JAWQEG010003724.1:90000-92097 GCA_033782935.1 Petrolisthes cinctipes | reverse complement strand
GGGAAGCTATAATTTTCCTCTCTCCCTTCATGTATACGGTAGTTCTTTAGACCAGGATTCATAGAGTATTAATCCTGCTTTAGACTGGCCAGAAAGGGATTATATTCTCGTAGCTGAGGGGGATAGTACAGCCACAATCAAATAACCACCGACACTTTCCTTCCATCGTGAAAATAAATCGCTATCATATCAAATTATAATCATACATCACCGGTTTTACGTCAACTCTATCCCCCTCAATTATTATTATTATGAGGTGGTGCTGCAAAATCATGAATGCGTTGTTCATTATTACCAAGATATTTACTATACGATGGAAGGAAAGTGTCGGTGGATATTTGATTGTGGCTGTATGTACAATTGCCAGCACTTATAACTGGTACATTCAGAGCTGTTAATCCCCCTTTCTGTGTACCAGTTATAAGTGCTGGCAATTGTACATGCAGTGTTGGTGGTAAATCTGCAGTAACTGATTCCTTTAAATTATTTCAAGCATGAACAAACTAACATTATTTTGGTTAATATGGTCTTTTTCCTGGCATATATATACCTATGGAGGAATCAAAGCGCTCTAATGTTTTAAAAGTGTACTGTCCCCTTAATGAGCGAGTTACGAAATGAAGAAGTACAAAAGGAATGGAAGAAGTATTCACCGCGACTGTACCAAAAGTGAGACTCAACCAACCAACCAACCACACAACAACACACCGACCTGCAGATGTTGGTAACACAATGTAAACAAAGGGACAAGTGAAGAAGGTAGCCAGGCGCGTGCTATACCTGGAGAGAGAGAGAGAGAGAGAGAGAGAGAGAGAGAGAGAGAGAGAGAGAGAGAGAGAGAGAGAGAGATGAAGGTATAGGTATGGTACTGTAAGCAACGTGAGGAAAAAATGTTGACACTATCTCTTGCAGCTACCGACTCTAAGAATACACACACACACAGACACCCTGAAAACTGTAAGACAAATATATATACCCACACATTTCATTTACATACATCACAAGCTACACACACACACACACACACACACACACACACACACACACACACACACACGTAAATATTATAACTATCTAGCTACTGAAAATACGTGTTAGATTAAATGAGAGAACTTTATTATAAGACAGGTCGGATGAAAGAAGAAATATTAAGAAAAGTGAATTAAGATGATTATAGAAAATTTAAGAGCTAGGGCCAATTCTAAAATGAAGGAGTCGGTGATGGTGTAGATGGAGAAGATAAACAGGGGAGGAAAGGAAGGAAGGAAGGAAGGAAGGGAGGAGATGTATAAATGACTGAGTGGATACGTTATTTACTCTGGCAGGACTGGGTGTGTTGTGACAAGTCTTTATGATCTCTCTCTCTCTCTCTCTCTCTCTCTCTCTCTCTCTCTCTCTCTCTCAATTTTCGTATTAACTATGTATGGTCAGGACTATGTGAATGGTGCTCTACTTCTACTACTACTACTACTATTACTACTACTACTACTACTACTACTACAACAATAAGAATAATCCCTACCATCAGTTATATAGATTACCACTAAGACTACTATACAATTACTACTACTACTACTACTACTACTACTACTACTACTACTACTACCACCACCGTGCACCATACATACTGCTTACCGGTACCTCTCTACAATACTGTCACCACCATCCCCAACAACTAGCTGTCTACACCTCCATTATTTTCAGTCCCCATAAAACCCCTCCTCCTCCTATACCAACCAACCACCAGTACCATTCGTCACACGCCTCCTTTATATATACGACGGTCCCTCACACAAATTATTATTAGCCTCGACTCTCGCCTCTTCGTCTTATTTCCCTATAGCTCATGCCTTATACCTGCCTACTACCGTTCTGTATATTATCCCAATCCCCTTTCTCCTTATTCTTGTCTCTCTGCTACACTCTTTTCCCTTTCTTCTCCTTCCTGCCTACTACCGTTCTGTATATTATCCCAATCCTCTTTCTCCTTATTCTTGTCTCTCTGCTACACTCGTTCCCTTTCTTCTCCTTCTTGCCTACTACCGTTCTGTATATTATCCCAATCCCCTTTCTCCTTATTCTTGTCTCTCTGCTACA
>JAWQEG010003724.1:0-87500 GCA_033782935.1 Petrolisthes cinctipes | reverse complement strand
CTCACACAAACAACAAGGGGTCGGTCATCGTGCCAGTACTATATACACCATCGTCAACACCACCAATGTTTCTGTATACGCGGCCTAAAGATTCACACAAAATGGCCCGATTTAAGTTAAGCAAGTTATTTATTTATTTAGCTACCGGTGTTTATTTTCTTAATGCCTTACTACTGTACAGTCATAAACACTAATTCTGATCTTCCTCTCGTAGTCTTATAATGCATCGTAAGTCGTAACTCTGTAGTGAATATTGTAAATAAAATAAAATAAAAAAATAAATAAAATAAAAGGTACCAAGTTTGGCTTCTCAATTATAGATAACTGCACACAATATTTTCCCGTGAACTGTACACTGTTTACAATATGCACTCGTGAAAGGCAGACAGGAAAGGGTTTGAATTATACATGATGGAGTAATGTGTCAGGTGTTGAGTAGTGGATATTATGGGGTTTCAAATGAGGGTCATGTTGGTGTTGCAAGTGATGGCCAAGTGAATCATCAAAGTGGTATTTGTAGTTTGTTATACTCATGGTGCTGGTCTGGTTATCAACTGGTGTGTCAAATAATGTTCATGGTTCTCTCTACTGTCAACTAGAGGTCTGGCATGACACCCAATGATCTAAATTGTTACCGATACTTGATTTTCGATTTGACAATTATTCTGTTAACTGGTCGTCTTATGTGTGAAAGAAATACCTAATGCATATGGTGACCTGACATAAAAAAATAATAATGGTGGTCAGATGTGTTAACCTACAATTTGTCAATTTGTTGGTTTTAAACTCACCTTGTCAGCGTGTGTTGCGGGCGTACGTGTGTGATCGAGGTGGTGTCTGAGGGCAGCGGCAGGGAAAGGGTGTGGTGGTGTGGCGGTGGAGACAGTAGCGTCGTCAGTGTGTAGGACTTCCATAAGATAAGCGATGTATGATGTGGCCAAACGTAACGTCTTAATCTTGGACAACTTTGTGTCGGCAGGAACGTTGGGAATACATTCACGGAGCTCAGCGAACGCGTTGTTGATACTCTGGGTCCGACGACGCTCCTTCTTGTTGGCGGAGGTTTTTCTACGGACAACACGACCACATCCATCCAACAACTCGTCCCCATCCCAGTAATGTGGAGGACAGGTTAATACACTAGGGTCTCCGTATGGTACTAGTGGTGGTGGTGGTTGTGGTACACCTTGGCCACAATAATCAGTTGTAACAGGATGGTGATGGTAGTGATGGTGTGGATGTGGCGGCCACTGCGGCGGTGGTGGAGGCGGCGGGTAGGCACAGTATGGGTAGCCAGGCCACCCGCCCTCACACCCTGATGACATTGTCCAGACTCCCGGCACCAACACACTCACCTGAGCACCCACGTGGGGCGGCCCCTTCACTCACGCTGCGGGGGAGGAGTCGCCCCTTGCGTCACGTGGGGCGGGGCTAAGTGGGGTGAGGGCGGGACGAGACGATGAAGGCGGGGCCACCAGGAGTAAAGGGAAGCCATGGCGAGGCGAGGCAGCCAGACAGCAGTCCATCACACCCCAGGCTGGTGTGGCCAGGGTGGTTGGAGTGTAAATAGCGCTCTCAACTCACTCATAATCCTTAGCCTAGTCGCTCGGGATCCATCATTACAAATACCACCGTCATGTAATTATTTCATTCGAGTTTCAGATAGTCCTAATTATATGTGAGAGGCTCAGCGTCGAGTTCATAATATAAAAGTAAGCAAGCCTATTACTTGAAGGCTCTGCGGATATTACTATATCGTACTAAAAAAATATCAGTTTATTGAGTTTGATTCTTCAAAATTCTACAAATTTCAAAATTGAACTATCATTGTACACGAAAACATACGGTATTTATATCACATATATACCATGCCTAACGCCAGACGACTTATAATATCACAAGAAAGTCTTCACCGCTCATTCATAGGTTTAGTTTCAATAATTTTCCACATTCAATTCAGTTCAGTTGTTAGGCAAGGAGTATTGCCTTTACAACGGCACTCCTCTATCGTTTCTACATTTTAAGCGTCAGTTCTATAATAATAATAATAATAATAATAATAATATCAACAATGCCTGTATAATACTGATGAGGTAAAATATCAATGAATATGGTTTTCTTCACGTTCAAACATTATTAATCTTAAGACAGACCTAAACCATTAACTGTAACAGTACAAGTAAAATATTCACATTATACACACATCAATAACAACAGTACTGTACATACATGGTTATATTGCCAAAAAGTCACCACATGCACAATTCAATGTCTTGGTGAGTCATTAAAGGGGTAGTACAGTGTTGGTAAATCTGGAGTAACTAATTTATCCAAACTATTCTAAGCAACAGGCCACCATTATTTCACTTAATCTGCTTCTGTTTCCTGACATACTTTGGAGGAATCAAGGAAATTCAGTACAGTATATCAAAAGTGTACTGCCCCCTTAAACAAAATCACTTGAGTAGGTAATCCATACTATATACAAACGCCTTACTGTACTGTATAATTATATACCTTTAATAAAGATGGTGTACTGTGTTGAAATATCCCTCTGAAATATCACAACACAATTCAATTACTTGGTGTGGTGAATTAACCCTGAAATAAAGCACTACTGAACTATGATATAATTTGTATGCTGTAAGTACGTTATGTGAGTTTTCCTCATGCCTTTTTCACAATGTCACACACAAACCAAAAAAACACCTGTAAGAAGTAATTTTTACATCTAGCCTACTAATGTTTTCCGTAGGGATTTACTGTCCACTTACCTCGCATAATAAATTTTGTAATATTACCAGTATTACAATATATGCTACAGTATTGTATTATCCCTATCACCACATGGATTTTCCCCTGTACTTACGGCTATACTATTTACCTGGCTACACTATTTTGTATTCTTAAGGGGAGTAACCTGATGTGAACAAATTAGAGCACATGTATCCCTCCAAACTCTGTCATAAAACACATCTTTGCAGTCTCATAGGGAGGAATTCTGCTTACTAGCATAGTTTAGACTTTAGAGGAATCAGAACCTCCTAATTTCCGACTTAAGACAAGCTAATTAACATATATATATCACAAATTAAATATAAACCAAAATGAAAAACAATTAACCTACATACAGTACAGTACTGGACCATCTTCTATTCCGTCCTTCATATTGCTAGAGTTATAATGCTATAGCCTAGTTACCAGGGAGTTATTTCCGATTTATACATGTGCCAGATATCTAATTTTCACTGTGATATACGTTCTTATGGTCAAATTTCCGTAAGTTTAATATAGGTCTTACCTTACCTGTTAAGGTTAGGTCCCGGTAGTCTGCCACTGTCCAGATTAGGTTAAAGTAGGTCAGGCCAGGTCTGCTTAATTCTAAAACAAACTAATACTATATTTGCTTGCCAAAAATTGGAAAACCCAAGCCAACTTTTGCCAAAAGCTGGGTGATGGGGTATTGTCAAAACAGGATATTTGCACAATAAATTGATGTTAAAATCGAACGAATCACTTGATCAACTATAGGAAAAACTATGTTTTGTCTGAAAATCTCGCCCATGTGTAACTCGGAAACTTTACCGTTACCATTATATATGCATATTAAATTATGCAAACACTTCGGATATTGTAGAATCTAACTGCAATGACGTTTTATAAGATTTACACTAATGAAATAATAAACAAGTCTACATAATTTGGGGGATATCAGACAAAATGATAAGGAAGTAAATAAGATGGTCCAGTACTATATAACGAGATAAACTCGTATAATTATACAGTATATTAAAAACTTCTGTTCCATTATTCATATAATAGACTACTCACCTCTTTTTCTTCAGGTCATCACACTCAACGATGATACATACATCAGGGAGATATTTAATTAATTAAATATCTTCCCACAAACAGGTCACAGCTGCCACGACATTTTTCCATCGGTAATTATTTCTTTTGCCACACGTACAAGAACCCGAAGGAAAATTATCTGCTGTATGATCGAGTAACTATTATTTCACTTTGTAATATTTTGAGTATCATAATTATCAGGTTACCAACACTCTTACACTCGTGATAAACCGAGATGTTGTAACAATAAACAGGAGTCATGTGAGGAAATTATTGACTTGTTAGACTCGGCAGAAGAGGAAATAATTATTGTACGAGTGTATCAAGGGTGTGTGTGTCTGTCTGTGTGTGTGTGTGTGTGTGTTATTCTTCTTAATATACTCACGCCTTATGTATACAAACAGATATAATATACACACACACACACACACACACATGCCATCCCCCCCCCCCCTTCCCGGACACACACACACACACATATTACATGCTCAATTTACTTCTAACTCCTGCCTTATATATACAAACAGATACATACACACATCCCGCCTACACACTTAATGCTCAGTGTAGCAATCTGATCAAATAAAGTGGACTGAGTAACATATTATCACGATGTAAACAAACACTATAATCACTGCTGTCACTTTTTTTACTTATTACTAATGGCGGTCAGTGTTGCCAGGTCTTCTTGACGAAATTTCCCCAACTTCAACATCTGCTGAATTATTTCCCTTTCTACCTCAAAACTTATTTCCTGTTTAATTTTGACTATAATCGCATATTTACCATCTTGATATTTCGTCTGGTAGAAATATCCCCATTTACTCGAACAATCTTCATATAATTATTTTCCCATTGGTACAGTACCTCTAATTTCGTATGTCTAGGAATAATTTGCCATACTAGGCAACACTGTATTGACGGTAAAAAAAAAAAAAAAAAAGTCTACAGCAGTTTCCCGCCAATTTGCAGGATTATAACGATTACCATATAATACACATTGGCTAATATTCTTTTCTATTATAATTTTAGAGTTACTTGCCAAATTGCAGAGTTACCAAGTTACCAGCCCATTTTGTAAATTTAATGTTGGCTACTATTGTATCTCTGAATTCATCAATTAATATATAAAGTTCAGTACACATAAAATTGTTTTCTTCTTACATGAAACGAGATATAAAGGAAATAAAATGAAAGGAGGGACAATTCAAGAACTAAAAGGGAGTAGCTGCGACGCAAGGGGTGCTAAAACAATATTATTAAAAGTAATCTACTATCCACATCACCGAAGGGAAATACTCTTTTTACGGGGGAACGAAGGAAGAGAGAGGGAAGTAGGGATCCCACATCATCTCAGGCAAATACTAATATTACGAGAGAGAGAGAGAGAGAGAGAGAGAGAGAGAGAGAGAGAGTATGAATAAAATGGTGTACAGTATAGCCTACGCACTGAATAATAATGGAGGTGTTGGAGGTTGAAGACAAGGAGAGCCCCAGTGCTTCAACCATAATATATGTTTACAGATGCTTCATGTCTGTCCCAAGGTTCAACAGGTCAACACACACACACGAACGTCAGGAATTACCCTCTCTCTCTCTCTCTCCCTCCCTCCCCATCGGCTGTCTATCTATATCCTCTTTGAGCAATAGAACACCTCGTGCCTAAAGCATTTCCCTCAGCTAAAAATGAACTTGTGTGTATATTTTGATACCAGGGTACAGAAGGGTACTCACTCATTCGACTGTTTGGGAGACGAGAGATTTGAGATTTGAGGATGATAGAAGACCGTCCTGGGCCTGGAGGACCCTGTAGAACGAGGGGGAAGGTGATAGTGAGGTAGGACAGCAAACACGAAGGTGATATAAGGAACGAAAGGACAGTTGAATGATTGAAAGGGAGTGGCTGGGTTAAATTTATAGGGGAGCCTATTTATAGAGAAAGAAAAGGAACTCTATAATAATGTCCATTATGCAAAACAGTAATCACATCCCAAACCCAGACAACACCACAAACCATATGGCACAAATTACGATGTGTGTGTGTGCGAACAAAACACGTAGGCTACTGCATGGACAGCATTCATGAGAACCATCATATACGAAAATAGGAAAGCACAATTAAACTCAACTCTCGTGGCCTCGCTCCTCATAAGTGAAAGAGGTTATAATTATAGTTGGAGAGGATTGGGGTCGGTCGTTGTGGGAAGATGGAGGAAGCTGCATGGAATAGGAAGATGGAGGATGGTTGAGCTGCTGAGGTATGGAGTAAGTGGGATGTGGATGAATGTAGAGGGTTGGTTGTAGCTAGGTTGGGGAAGAGATGGATGAATGGGAATGGATGAAGATTCTGGATGGATGAGGAGTATGGATGATAATTGAGGGGTGGTGGTGGGTGAGGAATGGTGGGGAGGGAAAGAGTGAGTGGATGTGTGAGAATGGAGAGTAAAATGATTAATGATATGGTGTGGGAAAGCAGCTATATAGAGTGCGTGGGGAATGGTGAAGAGAGAAAGATTCGAGAGTGTGTGTGTGTGAGTGAGAATAGGAGACATAACGCCGCCTCTGTGTGTGTGTGTGTGTGTAACTCTTCCCACGGCCCTTAGACACTACTATAGGATACACACGTACACACATAGCGGACCCGACGACGACAACAACAACACTCTTTGTTTGTATCATCCACCAACAGCAACAGCAACAACAACAACACCAATCCGAGAATAAAAATGAGAGTAAAAAAAGAAAATAGATGGCAAACAGAGGTATTCGGTAAACAACATATTAATACTAAACTTGGCTGAATACACTAAAAATAATAATAATTGCTCTGCTGGTCTGGAATAGTTCTAATTATTCTCATTCTCTAAGGCTCCTTTTATATAGAAATGTGTGGAAAAATACATTGAAGAAACAACTTATATAGAAAGAACAATCCTAGTCTGTTTTTTTCCATTTTTCTGCCCACTTAAATTTGAAGATGGACTTATAATATTGCTTCATATTCTCGCAACTTTAATTGTGTACTGTACGTGGCTTAACTATTGAAAACACATACGAGTAGTCATAAAAAAAAAAAAAAAATCCTTGCATGTTACACTATAGCCTACTCATGTCAGCCCCAGCAGCTGTGATATGGTGACGTCACAAGTCTCTCCCACATCGTCTCAATAATAAATCAGGTGATAGCGGCTCCTGTGTGACGTCACCTACTATCAGTCTTAATGGCTCAGTGTTGCCAGCTGGGAATTTTTATGGCTATTATTATTATTATTTTATCCCTACTTAATTAATCGGCGAGAACAGGCATGAAATAGCATCATTATTTTTGTAATTAATTAAAGTGTAATAGTGCTTCAAATTCGCGTCTATAATTGTGCCTTTTATGATTACAGAATCAGGATTTGTTAGTTTTAATTAATTCTCCTTGAGGTTGCGTTCAAAAGCCACCGGTGTCAATTAAGAATCTGAATTAAAAAAGTGAGATGCGAGATGTTAACTTAATGGGGGGCGGGGGTTATCTTAGATCCGCTTCAAGGCTTCCCTGGAGAGAGAGGAGGGAGGAAGAGAGAGAGGAGTGAGGGGAGGTGGGGAGAGAGGGAAGGAATAGGAAGGAGGGGAGGTGGGGAGAGAGGGAAGGAGAGGTAGGATAGAGGGCAGGAGGGACGGAGTTAAAGAAAGGGAGGAGAGAGACCGAGAAATTCAAGATTATAAATAGAACAAGAAAAAGAAAACCAAGAAAACAAAGAGAAGATATGGAGGAAAAGGAATATAAGTTAGGGTAGGGAAATACAATAATATAGAAGGTAACTATTAAAAGCAAAGGCATCCTACGTACGTACTTATAGGATCTAATCTATCATCCTTGGTAAAAACCCCCTAATCCAGTGGTTCTCAACCTGGGTGCCATGGACCCCAAGGGGTCCATGGCAAGAATTAAGGGGGGGAATGGCGGGCTGTCACAAATTATACAATTCTTGCCATAGAAAAAAAAAAAAAAAAAAAAAAACTTGCATCACTCTGTCCTGGCAGAAGACTTAAATAAAGCAAGTGTTCTCTTCATCAACATTTTGTTTTTATTTTATTTAAACCTTTTTCTTTTGGCGGGGTGGGATTTGGGAAAATATGCAGGGGAGCCACATGAATGTTGAGAATTCATGAAGGGGGGAATGGATTGATAAAGGTTGAGAACCACTGCCCTAATCTATTTATGCCATCATTGCCATGAATAGTCTCAGGATCTGGAACACCGCATTTGAACCCTCTTCTCGATATGTCGCATTTCAAAGTTCTCTCGCCTAAACACTTTACAGGCAACAGAAATATCAAGATTTACACTGTATTAACGTTGTACAGTTGGCAAAACATGAACTGCGACAAATTTTGATGGAACGTTAACTTTATTAGCATGCACAATTATTTATAGAGACAATAAGTATGTAATACAAAAAGAAATGTACAATCCTTTTGTATTACTGTGCATACTTATGATCCCTACAAACAACTATGTGCACATTGATATACTTAACGTTCAATCAAAAGTTGTAGCAATTCATATTTTGCCAACTGTACTTCATGCTCCCACAAAGAACCGAGGAGTTTTTCGTCATGAAACAGCTGGTATACAGTATGCAAATATTTCTATAGCTACCATGTAGAGTATATCATAACGCACATAGCTGGGGTTGGTAATGTTTGATGCCCCAAGTGTATGAGAAAAAAAAGAAGATATGTAGCTAACAATTAACCAAGGTGTGGCAGAAAGAATCGAGTGTTTCTTGTACAGTAATACTTTCCTGGGATTTTAATTTTGTCTTGGGTTACATTGCATATTTATACAGGATATTCTAAGAGATAAAATATGGTGGACAATACATTTTCAATGGATAAAAATATGCACTATAGTGGATTGTGCATCGTTTATTCATACGGTAATAAAAATGATAATATCATCATCAATAATAATACACTACATGAAAGAAGAGCTGTATTGTAGATCAAAGTATAAACTGAGACAATTATGGTATATTTTATGGACTGGTTGACTGGCAGGTAAAAATAAGGCAACATAGGTCATGTAGCACTGATTTAAACATACAGCAACAGACCATTTGTTAAAATTATAGGCATAAATACAGGTAAAATGAAGTATCAGGAAGGAGACTTGATACCTTAAGTAAAGTCATTAACCTGGACAAGGGAAAACAACCTGAGACACAGTGTACATCCAAAATATCCTTCATGCAAATGGGGTTGATGAGAACCAAACAAGAACTGAAAGGGAAAGGTAACTGCATGGACATATCTAAGACAAAATGCAATACAACTGTAAAGAAAAAGATGGGACAAAATGGGGGCAATTTGAGAGAAAAAACGAATGGAACTACAACATATACAGTAACTGTCGGACAATAAAACACAGAGGAGATACAGTATAGCAAACTCTAAAGGAGGATAAAAGAAAAGAGGGCCAGCTTAAGACTTGAAAGTGACTGACTCCGGCCTGAAGGGAATCTTTTATAACTACAGTACCTGTACAAATTTAAAGATCAAACTAAATTCTTGGAACTCGGTGGGATTTCCTTTGACAAGTGAAATGTTCTGGCTCTAACTATAGTACCACACATATTCACTACTTCAGATGGTGCTAGCTACTCATGAGATGATCAACTTGATACTGTATGTCAAGATCCAGGACAATCTTAACAATGCTCCTCATTTCACTCCCCATGAGATGTCACCTTGTCCACATGTGATGTCAAGTCTCTTTGTAACAAAATATCATTAATAGCAACACCTTAGTTTGGGTAATGTACAATAAATTGATAATGTGCACTATTGAATACTGTACAATAATAATATTGTTTATTACATTCCTTCCTACAGTAAGCACTTCAGTGGATAATAATTATAGATGTATTAAAGTTTTTAGGCACCTATTGTGGAATATGATATATCTAGTGAAAAGAAAGCAGTCATAGAAAAGTATAGCAAAAAGTTTATTTTGTGCAATGTCACAATGTCTTAGTTTTAATATTTTTAAATCTAAGACTTAATTACCATTTTTAAAGTAATTAGATTGTTATGTAGTATGAAATGCCTTGTGCATGTGAACAGTCGAGCTGAAATTGGTAGATGAAAAACAAAATACTGCAAGTGCGATGACAATGATGTAAACCAACACAATACTGTACAGTCTTTCTCCGCATCCATAACTTCAACCCCAAAACTGGACATATCATGAGCTATTATTTCTAGCCCACCAAGGAAAGGAAAAATGGAGTTAATGAGGGAAGTTCCTGTCAGCGAAATAAAGGTACTTACTGCTTCTGGACAGTAATGTATTTATGACAAGCATCATTTTATAAATTAACAAAATACATATAATATTGAGAAGGGTGGATTATGATATGCTTAGCTGGATGGAGATATTACAAGAATGGCGATCCACTGCAGACAAACCAAACACTGAAGAAAGCTTGATACTATAAATCCCATATATTCTCACACATACAAGACTACCTCATCACATCCTTATACAGCCAACTTACCGGTATACATAACCGGTTTTAAAGTTGATACACATACAACAGTTTTATCCAGATTTGTTCTTTACATTAATGGTATGAATATTACATTACTCTCAAATACCAAAGAAATTATAAATGAACAGACTTAAAGATAAGGATCCATGACCCATCAGACCCAATTTATGCTATCACTGCATTGAGATACTCGACTTCACTCCAACTATACCTAGCAGTGTCCTTACTTCAAATATTTGCCTTAGGAACATCCTTTTTGGGAACCTTACAGACTGAAAGAAAACTGGTCACAACTACTGCACAATAATAAAAACCTCTTGGATTGGTTACCAGGTGTAATGTGGTTAGAAGTGTTGACAAAAAGTTGGGCAGTGGAGTAGTAATGTCAAGCTTACAATTAGATAATAAGCAGGAAGATTAAAAAGAAAATAAGTTTGTAAATTTCAGGATATATTCAGCAGACACAACAATACAATAAAATTTATACTGCTTGAACCTTGAGGCGAGTTTTCAGTTTTAGTTATCAAATTTATATTACTGGTATTAACGAATAATTGGATATTTACAGTCCTCGTGGGGATTATTACAGTTGTGTGAGTTCACTAATATTACTTGTTTATAACTAAGAAACTGCTGTATTTCTTCCCATTTTTTACAATAAAGGCTTCAGCATGATGTAGAAGTATTTTGAACATCTTTTATTCTAGTGGGTTAAAATGCCTAATACTTGTGCATCATTTCCAGGCCTTTTGAGGTGACTGGGAAATTTTCTGTAATTCCATGCCATGACAGGGATTGGGTTGACTGTCCAACTTTAAATGGTATGTGGCTAAAGTAGCCTAGGCTCAGGCCCTTGCACTCTCTGGAAAATAAACCCGGGCAAATAATACTGTATGTAAACACCAATCGAGGACTATTAAACACTATGGCTTCATTGGGTCTTGCCTTTGGCCTGACGACACAGTAAGAAAATGTCCTTTATATAGCTGCTTCCTCAAATAGTGTTTACTTATTCAATCTGTTTATGTATGATACACATTAAAAGATGCCTATTATAGTCATCATTACTGTACCCACACCGAGGTCCAAGTTACATATACTTCTGGACACACACACACACACACAAACTTGTGAACTGGCACCCAGCTATAGAAAGGACAAAAAGTAGGAGTATCTGGGTACAGTACAAGTGAAGGCCTATTTAAGATGTGTGGTGGCCGTATCACCAACTTCCTAAGGGTTACATACACACACCTGTAAACTCTTATATGTCTCAGCCTCATACACTACCAAACAAGTAATGAACATCTAAACACTGCTGAAAAAAAGAAAAAGAAAAAAAAAGTCCATTTAAAAGGTGTTCCTACCCAACCCTCTTTGGGTTCAGTACAGTACATTGTTTTTCATTGTCTACCACGAATGGACTTTTAATTGTAATTTGAAAAGTAACAAGTTAAATAAAGTTCTGTCAGCCATTATAGACATGCACACAAAGCCCATGTAAACATTAATAATATGTCTAGTAAGCACTTCATGAAATTTATTACTACAATTTTTATCTCCAACCATGTTGAAGATTATCAAACTATTTCTTCAAACACCTGGCATATATCACAGAAGATTTTAGCCTGATTTAAATGGGAAATGTTGTCTATGAATTGGTTGCTACTGATTCCTTCTACTTGCATCAGCAAACACATTTCCTATACTTTGATAAATTTTTTCTTAGCAAGGTCTGAAAGATTCAGCTGTCTTTAATTTGCCATCTTCCCACCTTAATTATAATATTGCAATACAGAATCACAAATTGGCAGGCTGGGATGTATAGATACAAACAAGCTGAGGTTATTAAAACATAACCTTGGCCCACGTCAGCCATAAGCAGACAAGAAGCGTTTGGTAAATTGTATGCTACTGATTCCTCAAACCTGTACCTTTTAAAAGACAGCCTATATTGAGGATGTTCTTTTCTTGGCAGTCTAGAGGATCCAGTCACCTACATTTTGCCAACAATATCTTAAATACCAAGAGTGGGTATGAGAGAGGTAGGCTGGGGAGAGCATATCAGGTATAGCACTGTATAGCTAATCAACCCTCCAGTTAACTTTCATTATAAAGTATATTTTCTTGGGAGTGTCATGCATACATTATACAGTACAGGTACAATATACTCGTAATATTGTACAGACACCAACTATAACTTCAAGCCCACCCAAGCAGATGAATTGAAGTTTACATAAGTACTGTACTCTTTTCTACACAATGGGCACTGTAGTAGTAGTAGTAGTATGGTAGTAAACGTGTTGGCTTCAGTTTTAGCCATTGTGGTCCTAGTATTGTCAAACCCAGCTTCATGTCAAGTTATGTTGGCCACCATCCTTCATGTATAGGTTAAAGACCAAGTGAATACTGTTTCTTGTATGTTGACACCATCATGTAAAGGCAACTCTCCCCAGCACAAATATGGAGGGGTTTGTACGGTGGGAAACATGATTTAAAATTTTTACTGAACAGGATTTTAAATAAAGGATTGCTTGGGTGTACTCCAATCCATCTGTCCTCAGTGAGCTCAAAATTATAGCTAAACTTCATCAAGGTGCACCAATAAGAATGGCAACAACCATTCCTATATATTTGCAATGCTAAGCAGAGAATTAAACCAATAAGGATTTAAAGTTTATGGTTATTTTCCATCAAAATCTAGTTTATTTGGAATCTTTCTTTTCCTAATAAGTAAAATATAAATTAATATATACGGAAATGTTCAAATTTTCACTGGGAATACTGTATCTTATCCATAATTCCTCATTTTTAAACAAACGTCACAATCCTACAACTAGCTTATGCAGCAGGAGCCAGCTAGCAGATATTACAGAAGCTGTTCTTGACAAATAAATTTACTCTCTAACCTTATTATCTGTCTTCTTTGTCACTTGATTTTACCATTCCCTAACCATGACATCATAAACACATAAAACATATCTTACATACACACCCATCTCTTTATACCACATTGGTTACACATCAAACTGTAGTTATGACATTGCATTGTGGAAAACAAAAAATTAGCAGTGGTTTGATGGTAGTGGAAATGAACACTGCAACTTCAATTATATTTGAGCAAAGTTAAAATGCTTCCATTGTCATGTCATACTTTTGAGTAAAATGTCACATGAACATTGTATCAGTGTGTACATTCTATTTGGAGTCATGATCACCATTGCTTTACTATGTAAGAGGCTGAAGACCACCTTGGCCAACTTCCTGCACTTCTTTTAGGGTAACTGCTTCTCATAAATCTTCTTGGAGTCACAAAAGCCCATGCGAGTCTTCCCAAAACTGTTTGGGCCTGCTGAGGTGGGAGTATCTCTGAAAAAGAAGAAAGAAAAAAAAAAAAAAAGTAATATTGTGTGGAAATAACCCTAGAATGAAGTGATAAAACAAAGTAGCTTGTGATTAACCTGAATTGGGTAAAAAAAAAAAATTAATGGAAGGTGGAGCGTGTCTAAGCGGGTGTTGAAGGTGTGGGTCTGTTGATGAATGAGGAGTGGAGTGATGCCATAAAGTGATTGTGTGCATGTACAGCCGGCAGCATAAATTCGCGTCCATCTCATGTACTTAATATTACTAATATGACCAGATAGTTACATTCTGAACCAGTTTTTATTCCAACAACATACGTAATTTACCATATGAGGACTATATCCGTCATTTCTGCATTAAAATTGTACTGCATCACTATAGCTATTACATACGCAGGTGGAAATGAAGCGAACTTATGCTGCCGACTGTACCTTTCTCAGACATGCACATAACACTAAGTCAATGAGGTATGGTGGCAAAAACTACAGAAAACTGCATTCACTCTTTGACAGCCATAACCATTCAAATGTGACCTCGAAAGGGAGCACTATCTGACTAACTGGGTTGGTCTAAGGTTCACATTTCAAGCCTGTCTTATCAAACTAATATAAACACGAGTGAATTTTTCCCTGCAGTTTATGGGTCATTTTATAAGCAAAGTCTTCTTGTATGTCATTATGTACAGTACAATACTCTGTAATGCCACCGCGATGGGCGGTATATCTCATCATAACATTCCTGTACCACAGGTTCACCTATGTGCAATGTCTTTCTTGCATTTTGGGTGAGTCGTATGAGTTTGAAATGTTTGGGGCACTGGGTTGTCCTGCTGCTGAAGAGGAGAATCTCTATCTAAATTTCAGCAACACAACCAAAACATTACATCTCACCTCCCAATGTTCTTCATCCTCATCTTTGCTTCTGGTGGCATTTCCTCCTCCGAGTTCTCATCATCCTCTGCACTGAATACAGACGCAGCAGCTCCCACCTTGGGTTTCACCACTGGTTGTACTGGTGCCTTCTGTATAGCAATATAGGTTTCTTTCAGACATTTTCTTTTAGTTTGAAAGAGCAAAATCAAAATAATTCTCTAGTTTCTGTATACAATACAGGTACTTGTGTAAAAGAGCCACTTTGGTTCATCAGTTTACAACATTTACAAAAATGACTGAGGCCTAATGTCTGTGTGTGTACTATTAGTACAGTATAATGGATTAATTATGGGGAATGGTGTCAAGTCTTTAAATTTCAAGAGAAACTGTTCTTATTACTAATCACTCATCATGACCCCGTTTCCCATTCTCCAAGGAGTAGGCACATTAGTCCCAGGGAGGGAATAAACAATCTGAATGACAAGGCTCATGAGCTAACTGTATATATTTCTCCCTTTATGCTGGGAGTTTACTGGACACATGAAATGTAACTTCTATCACTAAGTTAACCCTTTGGGTCCAGGCAGTTTCTTTATTACATATACATACTGTACATTTTAAGTCTTAGTATAAGGAAAGTACATCCAAATTGTACATCATCATAATGTAGAAGTTGCATGCAGTACCTTACAGGCAAAACATTGGCATGTGAAGTTATCCTTTCTAATAATAAACGGTCAGCTGGGCTATTACACCCATTTCCATAGCATTATATCCCTGTTACACAGTGGTTTTCAGACTAAGAATATAATTATCATCACCATAAATACCCAAGTTTTCTTTTTCATTGCATGACCAGAAAACCTTTAGCATGTATTTTGAGAGGCAGAGTACTGTACATCAAATTCAGTGGGATCATCCTTAGTATGGTGGTAGATATCTCCCATGACACATTTGCAAATGTCCTTAGAACATAACCTCAGAATCAATTACTGTACTGTGCCTGTAACTGGGTAGCCTAATAGTCGAGCTGATTACTGTACAATCCAGGGATAAATTTACATGTTGATAGCATGAGTGATTGATTATTATAATTTGCTAATTTGAAGTTAATCAACTAATAACAGAGATCTTAATCTATCTATCTATCTATCTATAGCTCTGACACCTCGTTCCCTCCAGGAACTTCCCCCAAGGGAGTGGCTACGGGAAAAGTGTTCCCAGTTTTCCCTGTTTCAACACTTCCTTCTTACTTGGTCAAGTCCTACTCTACCCCTCACGTTTCTCTCCCTTACATACTCTTCCACTCTGTTCTGCCATCTAACCAGAGGTCTGCCTCTCACACCAGGTCCCACAACTTCACTTCCATACACCTTCTGTACTACAAACTCCTCACCCTGCATTCTCTCCACATGTCCAAACCACCTCAATGTATTATGCTTCACTCTCTCAACCACCCCACACTCAATACCAATTGCTTTCTCACTCATACCACATCTCTCATTACTTTCTCCATCCCACCTGGTCAGTCCACATGCTCCTCTCAAGTAATCCATTTCCACTGCACCTATTCTACACTGATGAGCCCTACTCCATGTCCATGTCTCTGATGCGTATGTCAGTGTCGGCAGGATTATACTATTTCTTAGTCCCTTTTCACTTCCATACTCACACTTCTACCCTTCATAATCCTCCCCAGTTATCCTATGACCTGTCTACCCCTCACTGTTCTCTCCCAAATTTCTCCTTCCATGGTTCCATGTTTACACAGAACTGTTCCCAAGTAGTTAAACTCCTTTACTTCCTCCATCATCTCACCCTCTAGAGTTATTTCACATTTAGTCCCAGTTGGTACTCCCACTCTGTAAGGTGTGACAAAGTCAAGCACTTCAGTTTCTGCCCTCTGAAATACCATCACCTTACTTTTATCCCTATTCACCTTTAGTTTCCTTCGTTTACACACGGACTGAAACTCATCCACCACCCTCTGTAACTCCCTTTCACTCTCAGCCATCAACAAAGTGTCATCCACAAATAACTTTGCCAACAAGGACCAAGTTACTCCATTCAATGTCAGCTTCACCCCCAGGCCATCAACTTTGGCCTTCATCTCTCTCACACAACCATCTATATATACAGTATATTGAACAGTCATGGTGACAGGACACACCCGTTTAAACCCTACACTAATATTAAAACTTTCACCTTCCACACGCACACATGCTTTTGCCTCAGCATAAAAGGCCTCAATGCCTTTCAGCAAACATCCCCCAACACCATAAATTCTCAACACTTATGTCATAGCTCTCCTATCAACTCTATCGTATGCCTTCTCCAAGTCCATGAAGGTAACATACAACTTCCTACCCTTCCCAATATATTTCTCCACTGTTGATTTTAATGCAAATATCTGCTCCAAACATCCTCTACCCTTTCTGAACCCTCCCTGCTCCTCACTAACTTTATTCCCGTTACTTCTATCAGTCTCTCAGTAAGAACCTTCCCATACACCTTCCCTGGTACACCAAGAAGGCTTATTCCCCTATAGCTACCACACTCATCCTTACTCCCCTTCCCTTTATACAAAGGTACAATTATGGCTCTCCTCCTATCCTCTGGCACCTCTCCCTGCCTCCAGGCCAAGGTGCATAATGAGCAACATCCACTCCACCATTACCCCCCCCCCCACACTTTAACATTTCAGCAGTTATCCAATCCACCATTTTCAACTTTCCTATTGCTTTCCTAACCTCTTCCCTTCCTAATTCTCCCTGTACACCCTGTCGTCTACCACCTGCCTCCATCCCCATGCATGTCACCATCGCCTCCCCTCCCGTCTCCTCATTCATCAAATGATCAAAATGCCTCTTCCACACTTCTTTCACCTCCTCACTTCCACTCACAGTGACTCCATCCTCTCTCTTCATTCTCACGCTGCCAGACTTTCTTTCTCCTCTTTCTCTTTTAACCTCTTTCCAGAGATCTTAATATGGTAGTAAATTATATGGTAGGTCACATACTATACATTCTCAAAGAAAAAGGGATAAGACACATATGAAAATTTCAGAGACTTAAGTGTATTAGGTCCATAGATTTACAAAATACACTCAAAATGCTATTATTGTACTACAGTATTGACATATTATACAAGAACTAATGACATAGTCACTCAGTTAGCCAGAAATATAAAGAATAGGCAAGCCACATAAAGAATTTTGGACTCTAATAATATGCCATTGAAAGTCTATAATCTCCAAGGAAAACATCATAACATTAAGTGGCAGTAACAGTACATTAATGTGCTAGTCTTGCTACAAGTAAGAAATCTATTAAACAATCATGAAATAAATTTCAGAGACATAATACTGTGTCCTTCCACTCACCTGCTATTACTGGGTAAGGTTTACCCAGAATGAAATATTCTATGAACAAGCCAAAGTAACATTAATAAAGACAATGTCATAAGAACATATTGTGTGGTATATTGTACTTGATAAGGGTGCATACAGTATATGAATTTTTATTCTTCTTTATTAATTAATACATATACAGTACCAGCATTTTTTTGAGGCCAGTAACAGTGGGAAGGTGTCTGTGACACCATTGTAATATTATCTTAGATGTGGGATTATCAAAGTTGCAGAAGAAGATTGTTGTGTTGTCATTATAGTATGTAACACTCACCTGTGCTTGGCCAAGTTTGATGGATATTCCCCCCAATGGCTTCTTGGCAGGCATCACCAGCCCTGCTGTCCCTTTGGGTTTGCTGAGCCCAAAACTTATCTTTTTCTTTGGTCCTTCCACAATTTCCTCCTCATCCCCCCCCTCCTCCTCCTCTCCCGCCGGTCGCTTGGTAGCAGACGACCGCTCCGTCACGGACGTCTCTGGAGATAAACACTGGCGAAGGTGAGATAAAGAAACCTGTGAGAACAGCGACGCCGCTGGTACCAAGCACGTGTATAATATACCGTACCAAGTAACTAACATGATACACTTAATTTGGCTTTGAAGTAACCATTCACAATAATATCCTGTATTCATAATATTATAATAGCTGTTGTTTATTCTTCAGCTTTGAAAGGTTTTTACCACATTTGCATTAGTAACAAATTATCAACACACGCACACAAACTCAGTTAACGTCACTGCTCTCGTAAAGACATGAAATGAACCAGCCATGGAAATGAAGATTGTAACTTTCTTCTGTCATTGGGTAATTTATTGCCTAACCTGTAACACATGTCCTGGTACAATAAAACCCATATGGTAGATGCTTGGATGTTGTATGCTCTCTTAAGGGAAGGAAGCATACCTTGAGACAGTTCAGAAGAGCAACGGAGACAGAAGAGAGAGTGAGAGTTGAACAACTTTGTGATGGCGAGAAAGAGATGCTACAGTGAATCATTAAGAGGAGGAGAGCTTATGTGATGACAGGCCACACATGGGAAACATATGATACTCCATACAGGGCATTAACTTATATACCACATGAACATTTCATTACTGTGAAATGCTTCGTAGTTTTCCCTCATATCATAATATCAGAGGTTCTGTTGGGTAGCCATCTACACCACTAGTAATCTACAGTAATTGTTTGACTGAATTGACCAAGCATGAGAGTGGAAAGAAAATCTAACCCAACTAATGTCAGGTATGTAGAATGTAGGTTATAGACTGTAGGTTATAGATTAGGTTATATAGATTGTACGGGTCGAAAGGGGTGCCAAAACTCTTAAAAGCATTGGCCACATCTCTACAGGTAATGTAACCCAATGGAGAGGTAGAGTCGGCGGCAAAAGTCGTGTCGCTACATCTGTCAAGTCGAAAGTTACAGTATGGAAATATAAGCCCCGACCGTCCAGGGGAAATTGCAATCCTGTTTGGTGAATATGTTTGTTCAATGATTAATTAACCCTTATATTTTCCTTCAAGAAGTGCTGATTGAGGCGACATGACTTTTGCTGCCGACTGAACGTGAAAATATACCAAAATTAATAGGTATTTATTGAAAGAATTACCGTTTTGTAGCAGTGTTGCCAGATCCAGCTAGGTCCCAGTATTTTGCCCCGGTCATTTCCTGTACTATACCAAGGTTATTTCCCGGTAGTTTGCCCAGGTTAGGTCCCGGTAGTCTGCCCAGGTTAGGTCCCGGTAGTCTGATGCGGTCTAGGTTAGGTTA
The DNA here is from genome assembly GCA_033782935.1 of Petrolisthes cinctipes. NCBI lineage: Eukaryota > Metazoa > Arthropoda > Malacostraca > Decapoda > Porcellanidae > Petrolisthes > Petrolisthes cinctipes. Next base: position 67,692 of record JAWQEG010003724.1, on the reverse strand, counting down.
GGTTAGGTCAGGCTAAATTCAAAATGCCCAGTTTGAATATGCCCTATCTTGGAAATGGGGCATTTGCAGAGGAAATGCCATAGAAGAAAAAAGTCTTAGAATAGTCTAAATAAGTGGGTAATGAAGGTAGAAAAACCGTAAGCAATAACGGTAATTCTTTCAATATTTATCAAAATTATATTTCAGTAGTCCTAGAAACATAAAGGACATATGACATTGATAAAATAACAAGAACACTGAAGTTACCACTGTACTACCCTTGACCCCCGTCATAAGATGTACAGTATAGGAAGCCACATAATTTTTGATGACAATAATAACCTAACCAATAATAAATGAAGTACTATATACCTCTATAAATGAATGACTGTCCTGGGAAATACCATAGAAAATGTCATAGAATCTTGTACAATACCTAATATGTTTAATTTAATGTTTATAATATGATTGACTCAAGATACAATATTACCGGCATAATTTGTTAACAGTATACGGTAATATACATCTCGTCTATATAACCCATAGTTGTTGTTATTATTATTAACCTTTAGAGGGAATTACACAAAAACAACAACAATTATAACATCAAGTCATGTTGTTGGTATGTTACTGTCCATCCCTAACCACAAGACAAGAGGTGGTGGAGTGTGATGAGTGAGGTATAAAACAAAGGCTCTATATTCCTTCCTATAAGGGGTGTCCAAATGTTTACAGCTCCACCAACAAGATGACATTATTATACCCTAACACACCACACCTTTACACCTTCCTTCCCTTTAATACACCATGCTCACACCACTTGTAAATGGATGACATCAGTGTGAATGGATAAAGGCGTGTCACTCTACCTTCTCTCCTACTCATTTTGGCCTAAAAAGAAAAGGCGAAGCTCATAAATTACAGAGGACGCCGAGACTCTGCGCGCGGCGGCCCTCAAGGTATCGACTAATGTCCGATTCCCATGGTCAAATAAAACATTGCAAAGTTTTAGACCATTATCAAATTACATACCAAGGTAACTTACTGGTATAGATATATTTCTAATGTGGGGATAGTGCTTTTATAATGATTTATTCGTGTAATGTAAATATTGCAGTTCAAATATTGAGGATGAATTCGAAGCCGGTACCTCATAAAGAGTCGGACGCCACAAGCACAAAATATCAGCAGAAATATTTCTTTCCAAAATAGTTGAAGCTACTTTACTTCACACGCCAGACATGTGGCTCTCACTCAGATGGCACCTCCACGAGTTTTATTTTCCCTTATAGATATGCACGCAAATATTTGTCCGAAAGGCTTGGAAGATGATAAAGTTCACTTTGCATATTTTATTATTGTAATTTTATAATGCAATATGAAATGCCAATGCAATTAGTTGGTAGTTAAAAACATTACACCTATTATAGAATTTAGCTGTATATCATGAAGTTTGGCCTGAAATAAAGCATAAATGTGCTGAAGTCGAGGGTGTGAGCCGGACGCAGGACACTAGTAAACAAATGGGTCGAAGCCTGGCCAACTAATTACTAATGGACGCCACTATTTAACACCTAGGTGACCCATACATCCCCATCTCCACACCCCTCATAACCCATAGAGTGCTTACAGCCATGGCAGACACACTAGTGCAGTCAAATTTGGAGAAAATCAGCAGGTGAGTATAGTGATGGGGACAGCTGATTGTGACACTTGCTTGTCCTGCCTTATCCTCACTGTGTTGACTCGTCCCTCTGTCTGGCCTACCACTTCACCCTAGAACCCTTGCCAGGACTTGCAGCTCACCCTATACGTGTTTGTGAGAGGTCCTGTGTGAGAGGTGGATGGAAGGTGTGGAAGCCAGAGACGCAGACAAGGACAAAGGAGGCTTGCTGTATGGGACCCCAAAGCTGGAGCCCGAGTAATTTAATCCATCTTGTTTGATTGTTGGATGAGTTTACACAGACATGGTGATGCTGTGTGGAGAAGGGGAAGTACCAACCCTACTCCCCAGTGTTAATATATACTAGTGTTAGTTATTGACATAGTAGAAGATTGATTGATTAATTATGCAACTTTGGAAGGTAGCTTATTTTAATTACAGGGGTATAATTATAGTACAGTGTTGTTGTTGGTGGTAAATCTAGATAAATGCTTCTTCCAAATTATTCCAAGCAGCATGATATTATATACTTATTCATTGGTTATGTTTTTCTGTTTTTGTCATATGGTTTGGAGGAATCAAGGCACTCTAATGTACCTTAATGTGATAGATAGATAATAGCCAGTAAAGAGCTTTGGTAATTTTTTCTATTTGATTATTTAGTATGTATACAATTAATATTCAATCATAGTTAGTCCAAGTATGGTAATTATTGTTATGTATAACTCATGATTGAAGGGAAGGATGTGGGACGCTAAAAAATGTGGTCCTTTCTGGTTTGTTATTTTGTGTCTAACAGTTCCAATTCCTTTCTAGTTTTCATATTTGTATTGCTAACAATTGTATTCCTTTCTTCTAATTTTCATATTTGCGTCACTAACAAATGTGTTCCTTTTTAGTTTTCATATTTGTGTCGCTAACAGTTATATTCCTTTCTGGTTTTCATATTTGTGTTACTAATAATTATATTCTATTCTAGTTTTTGTATTTGTGTTGATAACAGTTGTGTTCCTTTCTAGTTTTCATATTTGTGTCGCTAGCCTGACACTTACTTTCCTTTCTAGTTTTCTCCAAGATGTTCAATACCGCTCACTGATGATCAACAGTGCCAACTACAATGTGAGGCTCATGAAGGAACGCAAGACACGCCTCCCCTTTCTCGACTCCCAGACCGGTAAGTGCTCAAGGAAAGACAGAAATTTTACAGATTTACTACATAAAACATAATGTTACTTCATATCCTGTGACCAAACCTTTACCAACTACTGCAGCATAACTCTGTTCATTGTTACATACTGTACGGTATGGTCTGTCAAAGAATAGAACCAGTTTATAATAAATTAGTTTACACTTTGCAAGAATAAGAATTTGAATAACTTTAATATCTCCATTTACAAATAATCTAACACCGTTACTGGTATGTATATTTGCAGGAATAGCACAGAACCCATGTAAACTGTACATGAGTGCACGGCATCGAATGCCAGGCACGGTAGAGGGGCAACTGTATGTGTATCCTTCACAACGCTGGTGTTGTCGCAAAAGGTCATACATGGCGCTTGCTCACCAGGTAAACAGGAAACAGAGCAGCATGTATAGAGTATATCATAGAATTAATGGCACATTTTATTAATACAGGATTTCATTATAATCTTAACCTTAATTCCTTCTGTCAGTTTTTATATTGGTGGAAATAGAGAGCAGATGTGGGTAATTTTGCAATAATTTTCACATGCATAGTTCCCTTCCATTCATACATCCCTGGATACTGAAGGTTTGTTTTTCACTCATAGTGCTGTACTGTACTGACACGTTAACACACTTGAAACTTTCATACTAATCATATTTTCCTTTTCTCAACAAGTTGAATGACAGAGGGCCTTATACAAGGAAATTATTGCCACTAAGTTTAATTCAACTTTATGAGAGATAGCCTCCAGAAGTGAAAAAATTTCAGAGTTATACAGTACCATGTTGTTTGTGGAGAATCTGGAGCAACTAATTCTTCTGAACTCTCCCAAGTAACAGGACACAATTATTTTTGTTCACCTTGTCCTGTTTCATAACATATTTTGAAGGAATCAAGGCACTCTAATGTACCAAAAGTATACTACCCCCTTAAAGTCAGTCCTGTAAATTACTTTTCTAGATAGTTTTGCTGAAAAGTTAAGGCATTTATAAGATTAGAATGAGAATTCAGCCTAGCATCTACAATACCACATGTTAGAGGTATGTCTTGGAGAATGCTGGTTATTAAGAAACCTAAACTTATTAATAGCTGATTATTAAGAAAACGAAACTTATTAATATAACACTTGTAGGTAATAGAAAAGCAGTAACTTTATTGAACTGAATAAATAATAATTTTTTATGCCATTACAGTACTTCTGTAAAAATTCTAAAATGTTTACACTTTCTCCCTGCACCTACTTCAGCACTGGCTCTTGAAAAAGGTACACAGTTGCAAACATCAAGTATATACAGTATAATATGAAGCATGTACCAGTACCGTTAAAGAAAAAAGTGATACATAACTGAGCATGTGCAGACATGAGTTAAGAGGGGACTTTGAGGTTATTGAATCTTCCAATCTGTGATACAAAGCAGACTACCATTCTGTACCAAGGTTTAGGAAGTCTGATTTGTTGCACATTTTGGAGGAATTTTTAATTTTCATTTTCCCAAGCAATGTGTGAGGAGACTGTCTTGTTGTTGGTGACTTGGAAGGCAACTGATTCTCCAAACTGTGCCACAAAACAGATGCCTTGATAGTAACATTGAGGTCATCGGTTTCCTGGCATAGTTTTGAGGAATCAGTAGCCCTCCAGTTTACCAACATGAGTCTGCCCTTAATTAACAGCATGAAATACACTGACATTCAACACATATCTTTGGCTGTTGCTTTAAGAGGGTTAAGATGCTATTAATATATGTGAGGCTACCAAGCCATCCAGAATGTGCCAAGATGCAAAGTACCTTAGTATAGATAGGTTGCTTTGTGGCACAGTGTTGTGATTATCTGTAACCTCCAGTTTGCAATCTCTAACCCTCTCAAATTGCATGTCTCTTTCATCATCATATAAATATGTTTACTTTTCAGTTTTTGTGCTATTTTCTTAGTACAGTACTGTACAGTGCTGTAATGAATGTGATTTAAATATTTGTCGCAGTTGATTATTCAGTTTGAAGTTAAAACTGTGTGGCCAAGCATTTGTTAGTTTTGTTTGTTAATTTTGCTTTTTAGAATAATTTACCAAGAAAGCATGTGTTAGCTTTCCATTACTTACTGATGGCATTCTTCCAGCAAGTCAAGGATGCCACCAGCAAACAGCTTTGGAGCAGGGTTTATGGCTGTATGTCCCTAATGTTGCCAACCTCGTTACTGTAGGGAAGCCCTTGAGTTAAGGGTTTTGATGCTACTTGCACCAAACAACTCGAAAAATTTCAGACTAAAAAAAAATAAAAATTTTGATAATACAGTACTCTATGTTCAACATTTATATTTTCACGTATCTGGGTAATTTCAAATAATTTTTTCACTTTAGTTAGGATTTTGTAACTACTGTAATGGGCTAATCATTATACCAAACTGGTAGTTGAAAGTTTTATCAGAGTTACAATTGTACTTGGTGTTATGCCACACAACAAACTGTAGGTGATAAGTAGTCTGCACATATCTCAAGCAACTATCTTGTGTATTAGTGCAGTTTGTTGGAACTATTGCAAAAAGAAGTTATTATATAATAAAGTAATTAGCCGTAAAAATGTTTGAGTGCATGGTTAATTTACCACACCACTGTATTTTATGATTTATGGAATGAGTAAGCTGGTATTTGGCTATGGTTATATACTGTTTATGAAGTGTGTTTTGTTATTATATTTGAGAGTAAAGTATTTTAGTGTTTTGTGTTATGTCTCTGTAAGTGTGCCATAACAGTAATTTCTCTTTATAGTTCTGGTAATACAGTATTTAAAATGTGTAATTAATATCTCTCCTAGAAATTAATACAGTACATATATTTGGTACATGACTGTCAATATTTCCATTACTCTACTACTACTACTACAACTCTACAGCATATCAATCTACAGCAAGCGATGAAGGAACCTGAGGGAGAGGAACACACCATTGTCACAGTAGAAAACCCAGCTGCTGTAGCCACCGAAGAGACTCCCTTCACATACGAGCCAAAGGTACAGTATAGTAAACCACATTATACACTGCCACTGTCAATTTACTCTTGTCCACAAAAATATATTAGAATTTATTCACTTGTTCCTTTTGTTAACCATCTTGTCCTTTGTGCTTACTGTTGTTCCTCCTGTGTATCCCCTTCTCTTACCCTATTGTAATTTTAATATATGTACATGTAGTATCTTAATTACAATCTTAAGAGTTCTGAGGCCCAGTAGCCTGTAACCAAATTATTCTTTCATTCACTGTCTGTAGAAGAGACATATTACCCATAAAATTATTCACTTGGTAATTCCACTGCTTCTGAAGGTTAAAAGCTGAAAAGGCAGGAGTGAAATGTTGTCCACAAAGGCTTTTTAGATGGTACTGTTATCTGCACAAATTTCATACATGTATATTTGTCATATTCTTATTCATTCTGTATGTGTAACAATCCTTAACATGTTAAATTACTTTTAATATCCTATCTAATGAAAACAGGTTCAGCATTGTGTAAAATTTTTTTTTTTTTTTTTTATTCAGTTCATTCATGAACAGTATTTCAATTATTTGTCTGATATTATTGAATTTATAGTTTTTCTTGACCTCAAGTCCTTTCCCACAAGTGTTATCTATACCTGTTGATCTTCACTGGAGACAAATAAAGTATTACTATATGAAAGTTCAGTATAGTAGAGGACAGTATGTAAAATCATCCATATCAGCCTTGTTTTATGCCCTCCCAGGAGCCTTACTATTTTGATGAGACAGCATTTCTGGATGACGAGGATGACGAGCCTGATGATGATGACGACGAGACATATTCATCTCGTGCAGCACCGGCAAGGAAGCGTAAGAAGCCACCCAAGCCACCCAAACCTCCTAAAGTCAGGGTGAGATGGTCTGAGTTAACAAAGCTTCTTTTTGTACCAAGCTACACTAACAGGCCTTCTATAGCTTATCAGTTTTATTATGTAGATGAAAGCACCATTCGAGGAGGTGCATTTATGGACTTCATTTTACAACTGTTTCCTTCAGATCAGCAGCAAACAGAATACAACATAAGGAAGAAGTTGTTTGTGAATTTAAAGTTAATGAATTGCTCTAAAGTGTAACGCAGAACTGACCATGTACAGATATACAGTATACATATATGCTCTCTCTTTTTCTCTTTTGATTTTATTTCTTTCTAGACATCCAACAGCAGGAGAAGTGACTTAATGTAACAGTGTGGCTTTCCTCTCTACCTTAGACTCCAAGCAGCAGAGGACGGAGGAAGAAGGAGACACAACCCAAACAGACCACAGGGGAAGGTGACGAGGAAGCCCCAGGCAAACCATACGAGTGCCAGCGTGAGTGTCTGTTTGGTTTGATGGTGATGATAATTCAGTGTTCATCTTTCATAGCTAATAATATTTTCTTTCCCATGTACAGTACTTCCATTGTTGTGTCATTTGTTTGGTTTGGTTTGTATTTTTGTCTCCTCCTTTCAATAATTTTCATCTTTTTCACTCTTTGTGCAATTATTATGGTAAGCTTCATCTCTTCTAATAAACTTTCCTTCATTGTACCTTCTATTGATGTGTCATTATTTCATTAGACAATTTTTTTTCACCTCAGTTTTTCTTTTGTTGTCTTTATTTCACTGTATATCACAATGTCCTGTTACAAATTTTCTTCTTAAAAGTGGCAAAATCATTTTCTTTACCATCGTAGCTTAAGTTTATGTTATATTTATTTTTTCCTGATAAGTTCTGTAATTTCCTCTTGTTTCATCATCTATCAGAAATCATACCTATGCTGTATGATCGAAATGTCTGTCTGATCTCAGTAGTAAAATCCCTTCTCTCTGATCAAGGAACCCTGTTGTATTTGAAACTTTATTTACAGTGAATTATTGACAGAAGGTCCTATGCAAGAAAATGGAACACCTAACTCACAATAATTCTTGCTTATGACCCTTAGCTTATATTGTTCACCTGTGTTTCAGCTGCACCAGTCATAAGATTATTTAATCTCTTTGTTCTGTATAGAATAGTCACAGTCATATGGGCTACGTATACCACAGCTCAAATTATATGTTTTGAAATGTATTACTAAAGAATTTATTATCCCATTGCATTTCATATTTTATCTAAGTGTGGGACTGTGTTGTCATTCACTTATTCCAAGGATTATATATTGACCCTAATTCATGGGAATGTCACCTGATAACATTTTTTGTTTGAGATGTTGCTCTAATTGTGTGCATTTAAAACCAACCCTCCCTCTGTGTTGACAATCCCTCCACCTGCCACCTTCATTATTTATTGGGTATGGAAAAAACATTTGAGAAGAAACCCTTTATCAACACTACCGGTATTTCACTACTGATGTGAAATGTCAATAATGGTTTCTACTCAATATGTATTCCTATATTCATTCTTTCTGCTTATGTTACACTCCATTATATACTTGTCTTGTAATCCTTCTCCATTTCATTCTCACTCCTCTTGTTCATCCCTCTGACCATAACTACGCATACTGTACAGTACTATGTGCCATATTTTTGTCCCACACCTTTACAAAAAATTGTTTGATTAGTCAGCATTAGGGCTCTGAGATTCAGGTGAAAATATTGTAATAGATCAACAGTTTTCTATCAAAATTTCCAGTCTGACTCAGCACACCAACTGACAAATTAGACAATTCCTAAACCAAAGGTGGAGTACCAAAATATGGCCCTGGTACTATACTGTACATGATTTCAGTTCTGTGTTGTTCCATCTCTCATAATCACCATTGATTCTATAAAATTTTTGTACCTCTGGATGGAGGTGGTGTGTGCTGTAGCCTCTTGCTAACTGTGTAAAAGTATAAAACAGAGGAGTAATATATTTTTACTTATAAGATATGGACATGCACCAATAATGACCCAAGAAAAAACACCTGATTGATTGTTAATATCTTTCAGTAACTGTGATACTAAAACCAAGAGTCTGATATACAAAAGGTTCACCCTCTCTTGCATAGATAAATTTTTTTCAGAAGAGAAGCATCGTATGTGATTGTCTTAATTTCTGTAAGAAGTTAAGCAAGAATTGAACTTCCAGCATAATTAAAGTAAGGAGGTACTTAAAGAAATATTATCAGATTGCTACATTTGTCCATAAGAATGATGTTGTCCAATATTTTATACAGTTTTATTACTAAGGAATGATATTAAATGCTGTGAAGTTGAGAGGGAATTGCCACAGCTACCAAGCACATTGATCACAGCAGCGTGCCTGGTTTGTATCAACTGTGTGATTGCTTTATGCAACTCTTGACAACTTAGTTTCTACTGTTTGTCTGCTTCTTGCCAACTTGATTCAAAGTTACATTCAACTCGGCTACCATTTCCAATGTAATCTGCTTCCATGATGCCAAAATGTGCCAATTTTTTGCCAGTTTGGTGATGCTGACACCATGGCAAAGTTATGACATTATTCCAAAGTTTATATTAAGAGATTGATGCCTGTCCTGCCTCTATTTTTGCAATATACAATGCTGCTTTAATTTCCAGACACTGAAACTTATTCATTTTTTCCTACAATTACCTGATCTGCCTCTGTTTCCTTCAACATTTTATTACCTCATTACTATTTTGTCTATGTATATGTTATTTGTTGTTGAAAGCCAAGGTTACTGTCCAAGACTCGGCAAAATCAGTATTAAACCATTTTTGCATTACTGTTGTACAGTACTATACCATCTTTGCTCTTGGATTATGAAACAAGTTGAAAGAGTTTTATTATGTATGGAAAGTTAAGGAATGTTATTTATTTGGGGTCATAGGCTTAAGGAGACAGGAAGCCAGTCTCATCTATTCAAGTATTCCTTAGAAGAACAAATGGCTAATTGTATACTGTACTGTAAGAGTGATGAGAGAAGGGTTCAATTACTTCCCTATGATAAACTGTGGGAAATCGTTGAGGAAAAAAATAAGTTGCTGTGGAGGGTAGCTAATGATATACAATACAATTATGTACAGTATATGGAACTGTACTAAAGAATAGAATGAATGATTGTGTGGCCTGTTCGTACTTTGGCACTTTATCATGACTGTTGTTATTGTTTATTATAATTACTGGTGTGTTTAAGATTAAATATCTCAAACCCAAGTACTAAATGGGAAATAGATAATTATGGACATTATGTTGGTAACTTATGTAGGAAGATATTAACAGATTTAAGCATAAACCATAACCATTAGCAACATGCTATTGTATTACTGTACTGTGCCTATGTATACAGTACAGTACTAATATTTCGTTCTCTGACCTGCTACATTAACAGGTCTCTCTGGATAAAGAACGAGTGAAGATATTGTTGTTTCTCTTTATTGCAGTATGATGTCCATCTTATGGATGAATTATATGATGTTTATTACTCAGTGATCCCAAGTTTTGTACAAATGCTTTGAGAGTGTTGTACAGTAGTAAAAAAATATAACTAGAGAATTTCAATGTGGTGCTGGTGACTAAAAGAGCATGTGGGTCGGGTGTCACCTTGCAGTGTGTGGGGCGCGGTACAAGACCCGGCAGGGCTTGTCCTACCATCTCTCCCACACCCACAAAGGCGGCCGGACCAACTGTGGGGGGGGTGGGCGCAGTAGGGGAGGAGGTGGAGGAAACAGCCGGGCCCCAACCCCCCCCAGGGCCGACGCCACTACAGGCTACCACCAACCACCACCCCCACCCCCACAGCAACATCCCCCTTTCCAGCCGGATGCTTTGGCTGGTCTGGCTGAGTTCCAGGACAGTTACCTCGGCTACCTCTCGGCCGGTCACGACACCTCCCCCACTGGTATGATCCCTCCTCCTTCATCATCTCATATACACACATGTACACCATCTTTTTTTTTATTACACTTCTATATATGTACAGAATATACGGGATGGCACAAAAAATTACCCTGGCCAATGACTTGTAGTGTGTTGCAGGGACAGTTTTTGTGTGACTCCTGCATATTTGACTAACCATTCTCACTATCTCTCCTTCGTTTACATCCTCCATTCTGATCACCATTACTGTTTCTACTTTTCCATTGACTGGTTCACTTCCCTTGGTTTTAGAACTACATACCTTTATCCCTCCTTGACCATCCATCGATTTCCTTCTATATTACCACCCAAACCAATCCTATAATTTGTCTTCAGAATAGATTATGTTTCCCTCTGCTGTACTGTAATGTAAGTGGGAGAGAGTATATTACAATACAAGTCGTTAGTGTCTCTTATCTCGCTGACATTAAATTTCCAGAGCCAAGAATACAATGGTTATCTGTGATTGTTCAAACCTCGCCACACTATGGATAACAGTTCACATCAGCCAATTCAAAAAACCTCTTTGACAGTGGCTGTAGAAATTTGCTGTCAGTCAGAATAAATACAGAACTTTAATGATTTTGCAGATTGTGTGAGGGGATATCGGATGCTGTTATGTGTTTGTTTGTCTACTGCATTTCTGTGGAGAATTTCAATCTTAATTAAGGGATCTATGATGTTGTTAGTGAATTTCAAGATACCAGTACAATTTTCCTGCAAACTATGTAACAATCTTCCTTTGTATAAATGTTGTTTATTGAAAAAATTTGAGAAAAATTGGTGTCTAACAATTTACTGACAATATAACAGAATTTTTGTGGCTTGAAAGGGAGAGTGATTGTGTATGTGACCCATATCACTGGGTAATCTTTCCTTACTTTCTGTATTTCTGCTTCCCTTTTCTACCCACGGCACTAAAGCCTCCACACCCCTTGAAGAAAGGGAAATGGGGTATTGATGATGTTAACAGTCACAGGACTCTTACTAGATTCTTTTATTGCTCAAAACTACCCTTTGCAATTAACTAGCCAGAATGAATGCCTTCAAGTAACTCACTGTTGGATATAGATGAATTGAGAATTTGAGACTATCTTCCCTTGCTTTAGTTCTGAATTTTCCTATGGCTGAAAGACTGTCTGGCAATTGTAGTGTATAATAACCAAAGTGATTAACAGTTAATTGAATGATAGCCAGGATGAAAAGTCCTTTAATTGATTAGTGCTGCTATAAAGATGTGATACTGTACATGTATATTTTAAAAAGATAATTCACATTGTTTGTTTGATATTTGTTTGAGTTTGTAAAGTAGTGGTTTAAGATGTTATAAATCTCTTTTTGAGTACATAAAGAAACTAATGTCCAAAAGAAACCAAAATATGAAATTTGTCTATGATACATTGAAGAAAGGCTAATATTAACATGAAATTTCCCATACTATATTTGGATATTAATCCTTTTTTTACTCAAACAAAGAGTTAAAGCATAACATTTCTACAATACTTATTTCTTCTCACACATTGACACTCGCTCTTCAATTTTACAGTACTGTACAGTACTTGGGTTGCTTCAATAGTATTGCTTTTGCTGTTTGCCTGCTTGTGCTTACAGAGATCTACAATGGTACAGTCCCAGACAAACCTGACACCCCTGGCATTGTGATACATTAAACTCCAAGCCACTGATACATTGTTAGTGAAACATCTGGACCTGGCTCTTATGTGATCCAACAGATACTGTAGTCAAGTGGGAGGCTGGAGATGGGACTGGAGGCAATAATGAGACAGGATTGTGTGTGTTAAGGGAAGGGTGTTATCGAGCATGAAGACGTCACTGTCATTGTCTGTGTGTCTGAGCTTCACCACCTACTGCAAGTCTTAGTTGTCCACCAATTGGATCTCTTAATGTACAGTCGTGGCACATAGTCCTTGAACAGACTTACCCTTATACCGTGGTCAAGGACTATGTGCCGCGACTGTACATGGATGAGTGTGTCTTACTGTATGCTACTGGATAATTATATGTCCTTGTTAACACACACACAAGGTTCCATAAGGCAATACCTTATAGTTATGTAAGAGTTAAGAATAATAAAATAATTATGTTCATTAATTGGTGTTGTGGTATGTTGCATGTCTTTATGTTGACATAGCTTAAACAGTTAAGAATGATATCGTGTATTTGCATCCATGTATGTTCTCTTGACTGGGTTACTCACATGTGCATCATATCAGTACTCTTGTGCAGTAACTACCCTCAGTTTCTCAGGATACAGACTTTAGAAGTGCTATTACAACATGATATATTTTAGATAGGCCAAATGAACACCAGTCATATCAATATACAACTTCCTTAGGAAAATATGAAACACCAAAGACAGAAACACCAGGAAACAAACAACATTGCAGAACCTTGTTAGTTAGTTGGTTTATTTTGTCCAACCCAATCATATTTTTAAGGGTAGAATATTGTTTATAAGTTAAATCATATCTTTCTAAACATTTTGGGCAGCAAGTGCATTTCCTTCCAACAAAAACAAACATCTGGTATTAAAAGGAGATTACAGTAATGTTAAAAGCTGTTAGGTGAGGTGCTACATACTAATTAAATGCAATGTATGTGTTGATTGGAGAGCATCCCTGAATGTAAACACCTTGCCTTAAATCTCCTTTCTCCAGCTTGGTGTATTGTCGCCTCCTCAGTACAATGTTAGTGAAGCAAGCAGTGATGCATGTCTTTGTGATTCCTTCCTGTGTGTTCAGTATTTCTTTGGTAGTTGTTTGTCCTTTTTTTAGCATGACACTGCTTATACTCAATATAGAGTGTATGTACTGTATGTATAAAGCAAGTACCCTACATAATACACATTTTATAACTTGCTGTAATTTCCTCTTCCAGGTCACTGTTAAGTTTCATTGTTTGCACTGCAACTAGAGCATTGTAAAGTTAAGGTTGCTATAGTTAAGTAAGGAATGCAGATAAGGATATGCTCTTGTTTTATGAAACATTACTAAAAGGAGGAGAATGCTGTACAGTATTGGATATACAGTACTGTATAATACCACATGGTCATATTTGAGTTAGAGATACAGTACTGAGGCTTACTAGAAATGTGAGTAAATGCATAGATATATCCGGTACATCAAAATAGCAAATAATACAATAAAAGTTGAGTATAGAATGTCTAGTTTACGTTTCTGTATGTATGAAGTACCTGAAGATTAACAGTATTTTTGTCTCTTTCTTATGCTCCATTTACAGGCAGTATCTCGTGTCCTCATGATCTGGGTTGGTTAATACTGTACTGTACTTGTGTTATTGGCAATATGGAGGCTTCTGATTATTCTGTACTGTGCCACAAAACAGACCACAACTGATATAATCTATATTATACACAGGGTGAAGGAATCATTAGCCTGCACTATGCTAACAGAATCACACCTTCCTCTTTAAATTAACAGGGAGCACTTCACTCAAATTAACAGGGATCACTTCACTCTGACTTAACCTAATTACTCAGGTCGCAGTGGCAGCAGTAGCAGCGGCAGCAGTAGTGGTAGACGTTCCAGCGGTGGCACAGGTGGAGTGCCAGTACTTGGAGGGGGTAATGGTGGGAGGGGTAAAGGTAGTACTGGTGGAGGGGTTAATGCCACATCTGGGGGATGGTCAAGTGTGGGATCTCCTTCACCTGCTCTGCTTCCCCCTGCCACTGCTCCAAATCTGCCCCCAGGTTCAGTCCCAGTTCCTGAGTCTCTAAGGGATGCAAGCCCTGCCACTCTCCACCACACACTCCCTGATCATGAACACCAGGTAAGATTGTTGTTAGAATTGGAAATCTAGTTTTGATGATAGTTATTTATCTGTGATGCTTATTGTTTATTAATATTTCTTGTTACATTATTCTAATGTTTTTATGTTTGATTTCTTTGGACTTCAGTAACATATATTTTAATAAAAGATATTACATAAACCCGTGAGGTCAAGTTATTCTTTTAGCCAGTCATACACTCAAGGGACAGTGTTAACTTTCTCATATACAGCTGACTAATCTGTATAGATCGTAAGTGCATTGATTATTCTATGTTTAGTCAGGATTCACACATATGATTGGCTTGCAGTGGCAAGTTTAACCCAACTCAATAAATTTTGATAAAAGTTTAACTAAAATATGGAGCACCAGTGGACTGTACGGCACTTATTACCCATGTAAGTCATCCAAATATGAGAATGTTAAGAACATTTAACTACACTACAGTACCTTACATACACGGCATTCATATTGCATATTCACTAAAATATTCTTGCACTTCTGTTTGTGCAGATAGTAAAATTAAGCCGTAAAGGTGACAGCAACCACAACCCTGATGTAGATGCTAAACCGAGTGGAAGGAAGGTATGTCTTGGGTTTGAATATATGATTGTAATGAATGTGATCCTCTACTATATTTTGTTACCTAATTTTAGCTTGCATTTATGTTATTGTTAAGTTATATAATGTCATGCTTCTAGGGATAATTGTACAATTATAAGCACTTAATTTTTCAGCAATTGAGTGAAAAATTCTGGATTGCATTGCAACTTGGATCTGAGTTACTCATAATGAGTACTGGTAAAAGTGTGAAATAGTATAAAGTACGTAATGCAATTATCATGTTTCTACTCAAAGAAAATCATACAAGAATGTATCAGTGTACAGTGTAGTGTTTATGAACTACTGTATATTACTGTACTTTAAGGAGTTGTTATTTTAACACATTATATTATGGTAAATAAATACAGCATTTCGTAACAGTATGTAACTCCTACAAAAATGAAGGTCATAAGAAAGTGTTCTGTTTCTATGTCTATTTTAAACAGTTCTAATATTAAGTTGTGATGTTCAACTCCTAATCAAGGTTGTACTGGAATATTTTAATAGGAACATGCATTATTAGAATCAATACTTATTGTTTTACCATGAAATTTTTAACTCTATATCACTGGACTTCTCTTTCCATAGAAATCTCTGAAGGAAGACAAGAACCGGGCGCTGCCTAGTCCGTACTGTGACTTTTGCCTGGGTGACACTACGCTCAACAAGAAGACCGGGGATCCAGAGGAGCTTGTATCCTGCTCAGACTGTGGCAGATCTGGTGAGCTGGAGACAATTTTCAAGGAGGCAGTGCTTGTAAAACTTAATGTCAGCTGGTTAAAGATAAAGTAGTGAGGATACTTGAAGAAAGATATAATTTCTCGATCTGTTTTATCTGACTTTTTTTTTTCCCCCGGAACTACAGTAATATTTTCTCTTTCTTGTTTCCCTCTGTCTCTCTCTCTTTGCATGATGTAAATCCTATCTGTCCCAAGAAAAACATGTAAGACCTCGAAAGTTTAGTAGTTACTTCTGAGCAAGAATTAGTTTGTGAAAGTGTAACTACTTCTTAATTGTTATTGAGTTTCAATTATTAAAAGTATGTTTACTGATTTACTCTTCAATCTTTGCAATTCAATAACTTATAAAATCTAGGAAAACTTTCATATAGGCTAACTAATTTTGGGCTTAGTATATGCTAAGTAAACTGAAATAATGCAAGTTTTTTGTGGGATGCCCTGGACTGTATACCTGTCCTTTTTCTCCTAATATCAAAATTTGAAGCACAACGTATAATTACTGTATTGAATAAGGAAGAGAAGCTGGAAAAGGAAGTGAGCAATTGGCTGGCACTATGTTTTGGAAGTATGTCCTTAATAGTCAGAGGTGTGTGCAATCTGAGAAATGATGGTCATAATTGAAGTACCGTAATGATGGAGTTGTTGTCAAGTGTACCATCAGTTTCTTCTCCCACATGTAGCAACAGTATCTGTATGAAGTTTTTGCTATGAGTTAATACTGTATCAGTTTTGTAATGAATTATTACATATAAATGTTTATACAACTCTGTTACGAATTACTGTACACAGCCGGCAGAGCTATTACATGCCTTTTCATTGTGCGATAAGTTTTTATAGTGTTGTGGGGACAAAAAAGGGGTTTTAAGACAAATTTATGACTTTGTCTTGGTGTCAGAACCAACTACATATTTTCAAGAGTTCCCATAGTGCGATATTTTGGTGAGTACTGTACCCAGAGCCACTTTACCGTGTAATAGCCGAACCGACTTTTTACTGTACACATTCCTATAATGCACAGTGTTTCATAAACTTGTATATTTTGTAATGACTGCAGTTTTGCCTATTCTTTTCACAGGGTATTGGTAGATATGGTCTTGATTCATTATTATATATATACTTTGCTGTCTGATGAATTTGTTTTTAAGTCTGGTACCTGTAGTATCAAAGTAAATATTCACATTATTGTCTATTCTTTTGCTCTGATTATACTGTACTTGAGTGTTACGTGTGTCAGTGACGATACCGGTAGATTTTGCAAATTGTGTGTACATACAGTACTGTTTTGTTCCTGAGTAATAGTGTGTACGGTACATCTGTTGGCAGGAAGTGATAGAAAGTAAAGAGAGAATGGAGGAGGTTAGCCAAAGATGTATTTCTTTGACTGTCTTATCCTCTTCCTTGTTTGCTTGCTTGCTTGATTGATTGACTGGTTGAGTGTGGAAAGTGTTCAGTAGCAGTCACAACTACATGTTCACTGGGAGTCTTTTTTTTCCTTCATCATCACAAGTCATAGTTCTCACAGTGTCAGAATTTCCGTTCTCTGTAATGTTTGCTTATCTGCTGCAGACCCTGTTGCTTGTCCCATTGCTGTCACATTCCTCCAGCCTCCAGATCACTGTCTCCTTATCCACTATCATATTCACTTTGGTACAGTCAGCCAAAAAATATTGTTGTTTCGCTGAGCAAGCAATATCTTACCACCCTCCGATTTACTACCATGGTCAGTCAGTATCTGTAGTTAATCATCTAGTTAAGTTATTGTTAACATTTTTGCTTCCGTTCCACCACATTTATATTTTCAGATGTTGGAGTTTGTCAATAATTTTTGGTCAGACTGCTTGTCCTTTTCTCAGTACAATATACAGAAATAGAAAAAGATTTCTAATTTACTCTCCTATCCCCATGTTGATTCTGCTCTCTTGGGGCCAGATTCACAAAGCCTCATACATGACATGCACTTTTCTTACAAACAGAAGTCATTCCTACACTTGTGTCATGTGTAAAGAACATTGTTGCAGCTCCTGGGGTGAAGTAAAACAGCACCACAATTGAAAGGCTTAATAGAGATTGTTGAAGCTTTTTTCTTATGTTGCAAACTCTTGTTAATGTTTATCGAAGTGCCTGAAGTGCATTTTTCCTTACCTGGCAAAATTGTTTTGATTTCCTTCAGGCTTGTATTGCCTTCAATTCTTACCGTTAAAGTTATCGGATTATTAATATTTAAAAGAAGGGTTAATTGGATTACTGTTATCAAAGTTGGCTCTTTGGCTCTTAGAAGAGGGAACCAGTGCATATTTGTTGGATGATTCAAAGACATACAGTACTGTGTAATATTCTTCTAACCAGATACTGTACTCTATTTCTGTACAGTAACTCATCCACTCACACATTCACCTCCCAACCCCAACAACGCAGTAAGATTGTTCAGTTTAAGTCATCATACACCTCAGTAACAATTTTTTTTATTTTTTTTAATCAAGTGTACACCAATTATGAGGCTTTGGGAATTCCAGTTCCCATTTCCACATGAATTATATTTAGAGAGAGGCTGCTAACATTTACAACTTTCCCCATATTATATGTTAGTTTCACTTTGCCGTGTGACTCTAATTCGTTCTCTTCACGGCCCATACCTTGCCTCTCCACACCCCCCCTCAACACAACGTAAGTGGCACTCACCATCTTCAGAAACTCTCACGTCTAAATTTTTTGTGTTGCTTCTTCTGCTTGTTTCCCATTTGCAGAGTTTTTGATGTTTTTTTTGCTTTTTGTGTCTCATCCAGATTTTTTATTGGTGTTTTCCATTACATTTATATTAATTTATTGATACTGTAGATAGATAGGTTTAGGATTGTATGTTTTCTGTGTCAGTGCATTACATAAAGAAGTAAGTTTATATTTGTTGATATGAATGATTTTTTTTCATATGTAGTTTTTATAAATTTTATTGTTCATAAATACAAAATTACAATTTCAGTTATCTGTTAGTAAAATCTAACTTTCCTGAATTCTGAATTGTTGGATGATACTTAATTAATCTCTTTTATGTTGTGATGGTACATAATTATTATAAAATCTATTGTCTTTTTAAGTGGAAGCATAAGACATTCCCAACATTACTTTTCTTAACTTATAAAATATCTTTAATTACTTCACTGCCCTTTTATCTCTCATTTTCTTACAGACATTTCCCTGACATGCATTATCCTAACCTTACATGTACTGTACAACCTCTAGCCAAATATGATACTCAGGTCTTGTTGAAGCTCTGAATCATCTTGATACAGCACTGGATGAGTAACAGTGCTACTTATTTTTATAGTAATCATTGTAAACACAGTGCAGTTTAATGCTCTAACCAGGTATTAGTGCTCTGGTTCTTTCCACTTGAAATTAGGCCTTTTATTCATGTGAGTAGATTCCTGTGTTTGTGTGTTGTATAAAATCACTTTTGTAAATTTTTGTGGACTGTGATTTGGTATTGTTTGTATTTTACTTATGGTACCATAAAAGCAAAAAATTAAGATGAGAAAGCAGTTATACATTATTGCTAAGGTAGTAAACAATTAGTCACCATCATTCGCTGTTGCATGAGATGATTCAAATCTCGGGCAAAACCTGAAAGAAAAAGATAGCGGATTGGGGCGACACTTATACAGTACTTTACTGTACAGCATTCCAATTGGTCCACTCTGTGTATTGTACTCCCAATTCTACCTGGCATTGCTTGGTGAAAAATGGTTTTATGTATGATACTTTTTTTACCTGGTATTGTGACTAAGGGATTATTGTCATGTCACAGATCCATCACTATTCACAGTTTACATTAGCATCTGTTTGAGATTGAACATGTGAACCAGGGTGGACTAGGTGGTGTGTTTACCAGCTATACCGTACTCCTTTTGACCCATTCATTCCCATATACAGTATTGAATAAGCAGTCCATAGGCTCAAGATTTTTTTTAACACATTCTGTACCCAGTCATCAAGCATTTCAGGAAGGATAAACTTAGCTGAGAATGGAATTTTAGATTGTATGCCTGAGATTAATAAATGATGGAGATACAGGTACCTCATCTCCAATACTTGCATTATTTGAGAGCTTGAATGAGATGACCCCAGTGAGGAGTGTGAGTCTTCTCTCATTTGACTTTGTGTTACAACTACTTTCACTCTTGTTGGGTCAAACTTGGTATTGTTTGAAGATTTCCATTTTTTTTTTCTGATTATTTTGTTGTTTCATGTTATGGAGGACACTACAATATTGATGGTAATTTCTGTTTTCTGAATGCAAACCATCTATTCCTGTAGTGGTTTGGATAAATGGCCCCTGGAGTTTCTCCCATCATGATAAATATGGGAGCAGCACACTTCTTGCCTTAGTGAGGGACTTTCCAACTAGCTTATGTGTTTCTTTTCAGGACTTTTGATAATATGAAAAATGGGTATGAAGTATTTCACAATGAGCACAGAGAAACACACAAAATTGAAAGACCATAATGATACACGAGTTTGAACATTTATAGAAGTTGCATCCATTTTAATATATAATGATAGTGGAATAAAGTTGCAGATAATTATGCATCATCTGCTATGGAGCGTCCCCCATCGTACCGTAACTTTACACCTTGTGAATCATATAGCCTACCTAATCTAATCCAATCCAAAGCCTAACCAAACCTACCCATCCCAGAGTGATTTATTACAACCCTAAATTTAACCTGCATCTAAATCCTCACAATAATTGATGGATACTGTAAATTGTGAGGTTCATCTTGCAAGCACTGTAGTAGAGGTAGACAGCCCCACCCAGGGATATACTATTGCCAAGGTGTCAGGAGATTCAAGGAATTGCCTGGATTCTAATTTCTTTCCCAAGACCTTGGTAGCTGGTTACCAGCAACTGGGGTGTCAAACCAGCCCCAGTTACACAACACAAATATTCATTAAAGTTTCACTTATACCAGCTATACAGTAGGCCTATGTCTACCCAAGAATGCCTTCTCTACACAACACATTACATTGCCACAGAAATCCCCTCTAGGGGTTCTCCTGTGTGCAAGAAGTAGATAACCCCTTTGGGATGGAGAGGCAGTAAAATCTTGCCAAATGAGTTGGAAAAGTTGTTGATGTTCAGCCCTGGCTAACTTTGAGGGGAAAGTTTTCATGAGAAAACAAGGCTTCAATTCATGGGAATATATCCATAATCTTTACTAACATTGATATGATTGCCTTGATTCTAATTGTACTGTACATTAAATAAAGCTTTGAACATAATCTGTCTATACATTTTATTAAGATTATGACTGTGAAAGCAATGAAATATGAAGCTGAATCTCGCCATGTTGTTGTACGTGACGTTGAATGTTGGAAGAAATGGCAATGAGTTCCCCGACATTTAGCATACAGTATTGTAATGCTAATAATGTGTAATAAATAATCATACTTGTAAGTGACAGATCCACGACAATCCTTCCTAACAGACGTATGATAGAAAACTGACAGATTTTAAGGCTATAAAGATCACTGTTAACATGTATTTCCTTTCTCGTTCCTTCAGGTCACCCAACTTGCCTACAGTTCACACCACACATGATGATCTCAGTGAGGCAATACCGATGGCAGTGCATTGAGTGCAAGTGTTGTACATTGTGTGGCACCTCGGAGAATGATGTGAGTTATCCCTTAATTTTAATGCTTTCATAAGGCCCATATGGAAAACTTGCAATTTATCAGATAAGGCTGGCATATTTTCTTAACACATTTTGTAATATATTGTATTCTCAGTCTTAACAATATCTTATTACATTATTTTTTTCTACCAAATGGTGTTTATATATCATACTTAAAATTAAAACAAATTAGTGCAATGTTATTGTGTGAT
This sequence comes from Petrolisthes cinctipes, assembly GCA_033782935.1. NCBI lineage: Eukaryota > Metazoa > Arthropoda > Malacostraca > Decapoda > Porcellanidae > Petrolisthes > Petrolisthes cinctipes. The sequence goes on along the minus strand of JAWQEG010003724.1, from coordinate 45,997 downwards.
GATATAGTAGCCCTGTGTATATACATTACAGGACCAGTTACTATTCTGTGATGACTGTGACCGAGGCTACCACCTCTACTGTCTCACTCCTCCACTCCTCGAGCCGCCTGAGGGAGAGTGGTCATGCGAACTTTGTCTTCACCAGTTTCATTCCAAGTGAGCCGACCCACTAACCACTGGATACTTAGGGGACTGATTGAGGAGGAAACTGGAAGAGGTAACTATAAGGGTAAAAGAAAGGAATAGAGGAAAAAGTAAACATGTTTTATTGTAGAACTTGGAAAGGGAATGACAGGAGGAAAAACATAATAGGCAATTTTATTACTTAGTGGAAAGGAAAGAAAGAAATGCAAGGAGTGGAATGGTTCTGTGTGGTGAGGGAAGGAAAGGTAGTTGGAGGTAATGTAGAAAGTAGAAGAAGAGTTGATTTTTCTTATGAAGTGAAGGGAAATTTTGAAGGGGGAGTTTTCAATGTGGTATAGTTTTGTAAAGCACACACTCAAGTAACCTATTGACAGTAGATTGGTAAACTCTTATACACTGAGCTGAGATTTACTGTCACATACTGGTATCATTGTTTATCATCATCAGGTTAAGGGGCCTGTGATCAAGTCAGTCAATTCAATGCTACTGAGTCCTTCTTTAATGCTGTGTCATCAAACATCGCTCACAAAGGAGTCTATTTCTTGACATACTTAAGAAGAATATCAAAGGTCTTTTAATCATGATGCACATATTCTTTTGTTTAGTTCCCTACTTTCCTCTGTTATTTCCTTTAACTGTTTTTAATTTCTTATAAGTTTCATTTTTAAGTGTCCCTAATCGGTATGTTGTTATGGTGTTTGCAAGAAAAGCCATGGGTAAGGTGACTTGTCATTACAGTGGCCACTTTAATGGTAACTGTTATGTCATCACCCAGTCTATAACTTTCATATAGCTGATAACCATGCCTGGGTCTTTATCATTTAATATTACCAGGTCAGTATCTACTCCTTCCTTCTGCAGACACTACATACATCCACCTCCAACATTGATTTCCCTCTCTCTGAAAATCACTATAATCATCCTTGTTTTATGTGTTGAATTTTTACCTCCATATTCTCAGTCATTATTCACTGGTGAATATTGTTGATGCTTAACAAGAAAGAAATGCAGTAATTTTGATTTTTGTAGAATTGGTGATTGTAAAATCATAAGACATAATTTTGAGTTCATCCATTAAGCTTAAGGTGGAAGTAACACAACCCAGCCTTACCTTCCTGGACAGTGGTATACATCGCTGTTTATGTACTAAGAAACATGATGTAAACTTTGTATTTTCTGTTGTATTTAGACAACACGGCTCACCATTGTCCAGAAAGGTTTATTGCTTACATTTTGCTGCACTTCATCTCTACAGGGTGGGCTTCCAAATTATGGCTCTTGACTATACATTACATGAGAAAAATCAGTGAAGTGGTTCATGTTACGTTGGTGAAAATTGTGTGTCGGTGATTTGATGTTACAGTACCTCCTTGCCTGCCTGCACGTGTGCCTGTAACTAAGCTTGTCAGCCAGATTATACATAAAAATTTTAGCTACAGGATTAGAAGTCGTATTTAATTTTTATCCGATCTCATAGCGAGAGATTGATCATCGCGTACCCGTGAACTTCCTATTATAAGGGCAGTAGCAATATTTTCTGCCAATTTAAGTTGTGCAATAGTGATTAACCTTTTTTGTGATATGCTCATTGACTGGTAATAGCAATTCCAGAAGTTTGTTAATGCAGATATTGGTACAATAGATGTTTGGCTTGCTGGGTAGGAATATACAGTACAGTACAATACAATACATGTACCTGTACTGTGTAGAAAGTGAGGGCGGGGAGCAGACAGAATAGGACTCCAGTAGTATGGCATATTAATCATATTTTTATCATCAATTGTGACTTATAAGATAGAAAGAAAAGTGGATTTAGTACAATTACTTTTTAGCATTTGACAGTAACTTGTATGTATCCATATGGTTAAATAAATACAGTAGATAAATAAGGCAAGAGAAGGACATTTTTAGGCTATGCAGAAATTAATTGTTCATTAAAGTGAAGCTGCTAATGCTTAAATTGTTTATAAAAGTAAGTCTGTATATAAAATTTAAATGGGCAATTGTAGGTTAAATGATCCAAGAGCAGAAGTTCAAGGATTGGCATACAGAATATTAGAGCAGTGAATTTAGAGCAGCATCATGTGGCATAGAGTTATGGTTGATTGATACTTAAGCGGTGTTGTTACACACTAGTGGACCTGCTGTGCTGTTCAACATGACCTTCACACACAATCAAGTGGTAGTGTGTTTGGTTATTTGAGGTTTTATTTAGTGTTGCTCACTGCATTATCCTGTGGCATCTGACAGGATAGTGCAATAACCCATCTGGAAGAAACTATCATTCATAATACACAGACATTATTTTAATTGAAGGGATATTGTCTGATAGTCACAGCTGAGATCTTTTCAATTTGTGTGTCTGGGCCTTTACCAAGTTGTGGAAACTGTTTGTTTTCCTTAGTCATATGATGAAGGCCATACTGGAAACTACAGTGATGTGTACTGAGTAAAGGGAACATTCTTCAATGTACTATATAGGAGGATGTTGGAAATGTATTACTGAAAAGTGTCTCACATTATTTAATTAATGCGATTTGAAAGAGAGTTTTTGTGGTTGCAAAGCTCATTGTTATTGAGATTATGTGCAATTTGTTGCCAGTAATGGCTTTTTAGCCTTACCTGCCTTACATTTGTAGTACTGATTGGCACGATGTTTGTTTTGCTGTGGCGGTGGTGATAGATGTATTATTGTTCATTTTAATTATCAGATCCATGACCAAGGGAAGAAAGGGTCGTGTACAGTATAATAATTCCACCCAAGCCCAGTAGAGAATTCCTTACAGGTGGGAAAGTTAACCTCATTAGGAAATTAATACAATGTCTTATCAGGAACAGTATATCGAAGTAGTCTGTTTCTTGGTACAGCTTGGAAGATTAATGCTATTTGTTTGAAAAATTTAATTCCTGGGGAAAAATAAATACTATAACAACACTAATGTGATACTTAAATTGATGTTATTAAATGAAGGGCATTGAAACTGTAATGATAAGTGATGAATGAAGTGGTGAAGGTGTGGATAACAGAATGAAGATGAATGATTTGCATGGATTGATTAATGACAGATGTGTGGGATAAATTTATTGAACTGAGAAAATATACTTGACATTTTTATTGCATGTGAGTGGTGTGTTCTATGTTGTTCCTTATGTTGTGAGAAGAAATAAGAAAACAGAATTGGATTTTTGTGTTGCTAAGGTAAATATATTAATTTGTATGAAAAAATTATCTGGTTCAGTACTAAAAAAAGAAAAATGTATCAATGACGAGTAAGATGCAAATTCAGATTGCACATATCAGACACCATTTGAAGAGAAGCCTTTAAAAAAAAAAATCTACTGTTTCTTCATCTGTTTAGCCTGTACAGTACAGTACTGTACTTGATTTATCTTGTCACATAGTATGATTCATTATGCTGTCTCCAGTTAATCACATCACATGAATAATTTTTTAATCCATGTTTCACACACCTTTCAAATTGCTTATGTGGCCAGTAATCATTTATTGTGATAGATTTTCTTATTCTCATGATAAAAGTGAAGAAAATATATAGTAGGTGTACAGTATATATTATGGCTGGAAGACTGAGGGCCATATGCATGAACATTCATGGTACTGACGATGGCATGGTATTGATATGATGGCTCTGTAGTGGATGTATGGAGTCATCATACTGGTACCAAGCCATCGTCAACACCACGGATGTCCTTGCATACGGCACAAGGCACCATCATGTTGAAGTTCACTTATGATCTTGAGATGTATGCCAGCACAGACCTTCAGATGTGGTAAGGAAAACTTGTAAATATTAATGGCAGTTGTTTGGGCTGATTTTTAACTGATTTGATGAAAAATCTACAGTATAATGAATAAATTTTTAATAAAAAGGGGTACTGTACATTTTTATGTAACTTATTATAAAAAAATATGAGGCTATACTTTTATGTAATTTATTGTAACTAAAGCATGAGTTAATTATCTCCATCAATATTTGTAGCTCAGTGATGAAAACTTTGCCACATTGAGTCCTAAACCAGTAATGTGCAAGTTGATATTACAACCATTATGAGAGGCTTGTACTGTATAGCCATTCCAGCCTTATACAGTGGAGAATAATTATGAGAGGTATAGAGTTAATGACATGTGAAATGAATTCAAAAGGTTATTCAAATCTTATTCCTTTTCTTCAGATGGTGTTTGCTTTATGTAACATTATCATTGGCATGACTGAGTCTAGCACAGTTCCTTGACTGCGTTGGAACTTTCCCAAGTATTTACTCTCTTTTAGGAAAGAAAAGGAGTGTTGAAGGAACAAATGAAGAGACAACAATAATGTTGTTGACTCATTATGTAGAGTATTGATGATGAAAGAATTTGTTATTGTTCTTCATATTCTGATCCACCAAAATTCAGTTCTTACGTTGTCCAGGGAGAGTGGACTGTGGGAGGGAATGGAGGGAGGAGTAGTATGGACGGGCATGAATGAAAAGAGTAAAGGAAGAGGGAAGGAAGGGTGTGCGCTGTTGGTGTCTCCGTGGGTGTGGAAGGGAGTGGATGGACATGGGTGGAATGGATCGAGGATTGTATGGATGACTGGAAAGATTGGCTTGGTGAAGTATGCTTGGGTGTGTGCTTATGCACCAGTGAATGAAAAGAGTAAGACAGGGAGAGAGAAGATGAGAGTGTTTTGGGAAGAGCTGAATGCATGTCTGAGAGGAATTGATAATGGAAGGAGAATAGTGATGATGGGAGACATGAATGGAAAGGTGGGAGGTGAGGAAGTGGGGAATATTGTGGGTAAATGGGGTGTAGAAGGAACAAATGAGAATGGTGAATATCTGGTGGATGTCTGTGCTGAGAGGGGGTTGTTCTTGGCGAACACCTTCTTTCAGCACAAGATGATCCACAGGTATACATGGAAGAGAAGGGATGAGAGAGGAGAGCAGAAGAGTTTGATTGATTATGTGGCAGTGGATGAAAGGTTGAGGAAGGATGTGTATGACGCAAAAGTAGTGAGAGGAATGGTCCATTGCTCCGACCATTTTGCGGTGTTGGTGAGGATGAAGGTTAGGGTTAAGTGGGAGTATAGTAGGAGGGATGAAGGGGTGAGGAATAAGAGGGTGGTGGCTAGTGGGAAATTAGATGTAGAAGAGTATAGGGAGGAATATAAGAGGAGGGTGGGTGAGGTGCTGGGGGATGTAAGGATGGGGATAGGGGAGGGAGTGGGAGTGAATGCGGTGTATGAAATGTTTAAGATGAGAGTATTAAGGACAGCAGCAGAGGTAGTAGGATATAAGTCACAGAAGAGGGGCAAGAAAGGGAGTGCTTGGTGGACAGAAGAAGTGAAAGATGCTGTAGAGGATAAGAGGAAGGCATATCGGAGAACACTACAGAGAAATGTGCCGGAAGAAGTGAGAGAGAGATGGAAAAGAGAATATAATGTGTGTAAGAGACAAGTGAAAATGATGGTGAGTGAGAGTAAAAGGAGAGTGGATGAGGAGTTTGGTATGAAGCTGAGTGAAAAGTTTAAAGAGAACAAGAAATTATTCTGGAAGGAGGTTAAAAGAGAAAGAGGAGAAGGAAAGTCTGGTAGTGTGAGAATGAAGAGAGAGGATGGAGTTACTGTGAGTAGAAGTGAGGAAGTGAAAGAAGTGTGGAAGAGGCATTTTGATGGTCTGATGAATGGGGGGACGGGAGGGGAGGCGGTGGTGACATGCATGGGGATGGAGGCAGGTGGTAGACGACAGGGTGTACAGGGAGATTTAGGAAGGGAAGAGGTTAGGAAAGCAATAGGAAAGTTGAAGATGGGAAAGGCACCAGGGGTGGATGGGATAACTGCTGAAATGTTAAAGTGTGGGGGGGAGGTAGTGGTGGAGTGGATGTTGCTTATATGTACATTGGCCTGGAGGCAGGGAGAGGTGCCAGAGGATTGGAGGAGAGCCATAATTGTACCTTTGTATAAGGGGAAGGGAAGTAAGGATGAGTGTGGTAGCTATAGGGGAATAAGCCTTCTTAGTGTACCGGGGAAGGTTTACGGGAAGGTTCTGACTGAGAGACTGATGGAAGTAACAGGGAATAAAGTTAGTGAGGAGCAGGGAGGGTTCAGAAAGGGTAGAGGATGTGTGGACCAAATATTTGCATTAAAATCAATAGTGGAGAAGTATATTGGGAAGGGTAAGAAGTTGTATGCTGCCTTCATGGACTTGGAGAAGGCATATGATAGAGTTGATAGGAAAGCTATGACAGAGGTGTTGAGAATTTATGGAGTTGGGGGACCTTTACTGAAAGGCATTGAGGCTTTTTATGCAGATGCAAAAGCATGTGTACGGGTAGAGGGTGATCTAAGTGAGAGTTTTAATATTAGTGTAGGGCTGAGACAGGGGTGTGTTATGTCACCATGGCTGTTCAATATATATATGGATGGTTGTATGAGAGAGGTGAAAGCCAAAGTGAATGGTCTGGGGGTGAAGTTGAGGTTGAATGAAGCAAATTGGTCCCTGGTGGCAAGTTTGTTTGCGGATGACACTGTGCTGATGGCTGAGAGTGAAAGGAATTTACAGAGAGTGGTGGACGAATTTCAGTCTGTGTGTAAACGAAGGAAATTGAAGGTGAATGTGGGTAAAAGTAAAGTGATGGTATTTGAGAGAGCAGAAACTGAAGTGATTGACTTTGCTACACCTTACAGAGTGGCTGTACCAACTGGGACGAAGTGTGAGATAACTCTGAGGGGTGAGAGGATGGAGGAAGTGAAGGAGTTTAAGTACCTGGGTACAGTTATGTGTAAACATGGAAGTATGGAAGGAGAAATTAGGGAGAGAGCAGTGAAGGGTAGACAGGTCATAGGATCACTGGGGAGGATTATGAAGGGTAGAAGTGTGAGTATGGAAGTGAAAAGGGGACTACGAAATAGTATAATCCTGCCAACACTGACATATGCGTCGGAGACATGGACATGGAATAGGGCGCATCAGTCTAGAATAGGTGCTGTGGAAATGAGTTACTTGAGAGGAGCATGTGGACTTACTAGATGGGATGGAGAAAGTAATGAGAGTGTATATGAGAGATGTGGTATGAGTGAGAAGGCAATTGGTATTGAGTGTGGAGTGGTTGAGAGAGTGAAACGTAATACATTGAGATGGTATGGACATGTGGAGAGAATGCAAGGCGAGGAATTTGTAAAGAAGGTGTATGGAAGTGAAGTTGTAGGACCTGGTGTGAGAGGCAGACCTCCGGTTAGATGGCAGAACAGAGTGGAAGAGTATGTAAAGGAGAGAAACATGAGGGGCAGAGGAGGGCTTGAACAAGTAAGGAGGGAGTGTTGGAACAGGGAGAACTGGAGACACTTCTGCCGTGGCCACCCCCTTGAGGGGAGTTCCCGGAGGGAACGAGGCGTCGGAGCTATAGATAGATAGATAGATAGACGTTTGGTACACTTGTGGATGGATGATTTATTTTTTGTTTTGTTTTTTGAAGTACAGTAAGTCGACGTATTTTAAGCTTTTATGTAAAGTAGTAATGTATACCAGCTGTATGATTCTGTTGTAGGATGAGATTGAAATGCATTGTCCTTTGTTTTTGTGTGTTAGTAGGCTCTGCAGAAACGTAGGCAATTTGGTATAGTATGTTTCATGCCTTATTTTTATTTTAATGCCTTCTAAAAGTCATTAACACACCCAGTTGGATACTCTCTGTTATTTGTGTGTATGTGCATATATGTTTTATGTGGATATTAACAATCATAAAATACTGTAGTTGTGATTGAAGTTTCCAATATCAGATAATTATGTAAAACAATTTTATTTCCTTGTTATGAAGTTGTAAAGCCAAGTATTGTACATTACAATAATAATTATAATGTACAGGAAGAAGAGAATGAGAAACAATTATGAAGGAGTCATGAGATAAGGCCAGTGAAGTCAGGCATAGCATTGTTTGTATAGACTTATTGTGATTTCTAAGTGAATATTGTAAGGAACTAACTTGTCTTTTATGTGATAATCTTAGATGTTTACAGTGAATGTCTTCTCTTCCCTTGAGAATTTTTACATGCTGCCTTGAGCCCAGAATTGTTCCGGGAAATGAAACAAGATAGAAAAAAAATATAATTTATAAAAAGTGATATCTTGCCTGTCATCTGTCTATTGTGACAATTACAAGATGAAGGTACAAAGTGTAAATCTCTTCTCTCCTGTGTTTTTGTAACATAAGAGGATTAATTATAGGCGGTTGTAGGTACTAAAACTGATAATATTTGTCAGCGAAGTAGATGTACAGCTGCAGTACAGTCAACAATCCACTTTTCTATGATTTGAAGCATTCTTAGACACAGCTTACCAAGTGCCATCTTAGCCCACATTCATAGTCCTTGTATACTTGTAGATGTACAGTAGTCCCACAATATATGATAAATAAATTTAGCACTATCCTTTTACGACAGGCCTAGTGTATCCCTTAGTCTGTATGGTAATGAACAACAGAAGCCTGGGAAAACATTTGATGGTCTTCAATGAGGGACTGAGTGTAAAATGAAGTGATGGATACAATTATTTATTCATTGTATATCGAGGGTCTACAGTAAAATGGATCTATTGAGGGAAGAGGGTGCACCTGGGAATGTACCACAACCCCTCTCAAAAAGGTACCAAGGGGGACTGAACTGTCCTCCCCAAATTCCCCTTAACTCGCCAGCTGTAAATATATGTGCTGGCTTTACTTTCAATTGTACTTCAACCCATACACACCTGAGTTATTTTAAAGATCCACCATGACATATTCCACAGTTTTGATACTAAATTTAACAAGACCTAACTATGGTTATAAGATTATTGTAAGTCAATGCATATAACAGTATAAGAAATAAAGGCTGGAGAACAACTATTTATTCTTGAGCTGACAGTATTGTGGTGAACTTTGGCACTTGAGAAAAATTTCCTGGTTATCTGAAATATAAGGAGTATCACAGGAGCACTCTTTCCAACTTCACTCATAAGTTAAAATGGAACAAGTCTTACCTGAGAAGTGGAGGTGAATAATAATAGAGAAGAATGGTAATAGGTGCTCCTGCGATAAACCTTTTCAAGTCCTTCTAAAGAAAAAACATTGCTCAACATTACTGGAGTAGAAGTCTTCCACTGTAATCTCTACCATCACCTTGCCTCTGGTGCACACTTGCCTAGGAAAATGTAGCCATTGTTTATTTTATTTTTATTTTAACAAAGTAAAAAACTCCAAAGCATATATTACTCATCATATTCAGTTAGCATAATTTGTTACAAATACTGTATATTGCAATGCTGGAGCCTTATGAGTATACTAGCAGATCATGGCAAAATGCTTACCTGCCAATGGATATGGTGAGCCCTAATAAAATTTTGCAGTCTTTGCAAACAGCATTAGTTTCATCACCATTCAATGACAATCCCCATTTTGTATTAGAATTATGTACACAAATTTATTTCGTCAAGACTAAGTGATGGCAGAGATCATAGTGAAGACTTCTGAACCAGATCTACTGAAGCATCTAATTCCCTGACATCATATTACTGCCATGTGCACAGACAATGTATATGTTACAAATCTCAGGATGTCCACTCATTCCCTCACTAGTTCTGTAACCAAGAGAAGGACTTAAGTTAGTTGGCTTAACTGTCCAAGATTGTAATCGTAAAAAGATTTTTGTTTGTTTATTCATTTAGTTCTACACTGTAATGAGGATTAAACATGGAATAACCTTATGAATGCATGTGTGTATCAAGTTTCTGAGTTGTACTTTACCACGAGAGTGAAATGTGGACAGTGTCAGTGAGTGCAGTAGGCCTACAAGTGCAAAATAATTCTTTAGTATCCAAATGATGCACTTAAAAATACATCAAGGATCTGGAACACTTGTATCAGAAATGTATGTAACAAAAACAAAAATATAAAAATTGTAATAGTTAATATAAACATGTGTTGAGATTAATGATGTCAACTGCAGTTGGATGTGGCCATTTTGTCAAGTTGTGCGAGAACCGTGACCTGTGTGTGGCTGATGTGTTTATGTGTTCAATAATACATAACTGATGCCTGATTTCATAAAGACATCTTAGCTATATAAATATATATATATCATAATATATCCTTTGACATAGTTTTAATTATCATAACTACAAGAAATGTTTTAAGTTTTATGTTGTTATTATTAGTCATACTGCATTGCCAAACCAGATGGAGCGACTAGACCGGACTTCTGGTAGTGTTTTATGTTCAATCCTTGGCTCTGTGGGTCAAATTCAAGAACAGCTGCATCGTAAACCACACAGTATTAAACCCACCACTTGTGCATTTTATAATTCTTGTTAATAATATTGTTCTGCTTTAATATCACTAAATTAAATAAAATGAGACTTGTTTCATGTTCTGTACAGCAAAATATTGGAGTTTTCATTATTTAAATCTTATTTTATATAATTTTGGAGTTTCTGTTCAGAATATTTTAACATTTCACTTAGCAGCACACATGAATATTGGGTTTCATAGCTCCAGGCCCATATTTAACAACAGTTTTAGAATACATCTGTATGTTTGTTGGTATGCCTGGAATTAAATGAATAGTTCTGTACAATCTAAAGAAAATAATCTGCAAAATCAGTAAGTTAATTATTGTTTTAAAGATGAAATAGAAATACAGTTCTATTTTATGACTACTGTATATACAGGGTCAATAACAGGCTTTTCATACTACTGTACATGGAAAAAAATGTACAAGCATCACACTACAGTACTATTAGGTACATTAAAGCACTATTCTTGAATATGGCCCTATATGCCAGGGTGGGTGTAGTGCCCAAGTGGTTCATTTCCTGTGCAACCTATCGCTGTGACGGACCTGTACCGGACCCCAATATGTACAGTTGGTTTCACCCCCACATTCATCACCAAGTATTGTCAGTCTTCTTTTCCCAGGAAGTGTAAACCAAAGAATATTGGCTCTTGAAGTTTGTGTCATTCTCCTCTTATATTTTCATCTTGACCCTCAACCTCCCTTTTCCACCCTTTCCTGATTTATGGCAAGTCTTGGTCAGGAATGGTGCTTTGATTACAAAAGCCAGTATTCTTATGTTCACACATCAATACATCACGGGTGAATAAGATTGAGGGTTCAAAGTCGTGTACAGTACATGGAAGTGGACTCGACTGTATATGTATATAAACTGTACATCTATGATATATTTGTCATGATATTTAATTCCATGTTTCTTGATATGACGAATTATATGTAATATATATTGTAGGAAGACGATATATTTGATTTTGAGTTGTAATCATCAGGTGCCGTTTTAAACAGTAAAATACAGACTTTATGAATGCTGGAAAATAAAATAAAAACATGTGACCATTGCCAACATTTGAATGATAAAGAAGAGATAATTACATTTATACCTGAATTATCAGTACTGTACATTGAATTATTGCTAAAGACTTAAGGCAGTGTTAGTTATTGATCACTCTACAAAAATATAATACTGTGTCCAGAACAAAAGATAATTAAAGCAGTGGTTATGGAGATAAATATTAGTACTTACTTCAGGGCCTGAATATAGACTGATAATGTCTCATACTGTACATTGGACAGTAGACTGGATTAGAATGAAATACAGTTGTCTATTTTTCAGGGTAATGGTTAACTGTTATCTCCATTATGGTAAAGACTGACAATGCCAAAACTTAACATCAACATTGGGCAAATGTGATACAAGCTTCTATGATATCACCTGTGATCATAAATAACTAGCATGAAAAACAGCTTTACAATACCCTACTGAAGAGGCGAGTGAAAATTGTCACCTAACCCCTTGATTATGAGTTTTTTGTGCACAATTATGAAACTGTTTAATGTTACTTGTTAGTTACAGATAAACATACAGTAGATCATTGCTTATTTGAGATGTTACTGAAGGGTTAAGATTGATATATATCTTGTATTAAAGCTGCTAATTTGATAGAATTTAGGATTTAGTTCAACTTTATGCATTACCAAACATTCAGTATGAAGTGATTGGAGGTAATTGAATACAGTACAGGACTGCATAATACTGGGACCACTTGTCTAACTTTGGTTTATATTAATGTACTTGTTGAATCTGGTCAGTGGTTCATCGTGATAACCATTAACATGCTAATATCCTTAATAATGTAGTACTGTATAATATAAGAAGATTAGAAGACAAGAGATACTGGATTTGTCTTTAATCTAGTTAAGGCTACAAAATGAGACACTGAGTAGTATCCTTTGTCCCACATCTTGCCTTATGAATGATTAATTTCATCAGATGGTTTTCTGAGAGTCAGTTCTTGTCAAGAATATTGCCTGAACTTTACATGAAATACATCCAATGTGTGTATTGATGTAGCTTCTGTAGAAATTTTGTCAATTTCATGAATATGTCATGTAAGTTTTCAAGCATGCATTTCATAAGAAATAACACTCAGAACAAAATGAAAATTATTAAAACAATTTCAGGTAAATGAATGTGGGATGAAAATATTGACCTTCTCATAATATTCTGTATAATCAGCAGACTTGTTGCACATAATAAGGGATATGATTTCAGTTAGTAATTAATTTTTATTATGGTTTTAACATCATTTTCCAGCACCTTAAGATTCCTGTATTCCACTGTTTGGAAACATAGCCTAAGATGTGTTGTTGAGTTTATTGTATTTTATGTGATTGTGTTAATAAAATGGGAATGTAATGGCCATTCCATTGTTCTGTGGGATGGCTGTGAGACCGACATAGATGTAATAATACCTGGTGGTGCTGAAATAGGTGGACACTTTCTTTACATTTATTTCTATTATATATCCAAATGCCCCTCACTCACTCCTACCGAATTGTGGCCTCTGCTCAATCTTTCAGGCTATATAAGTGAGGGGAAATGATGTGTGACTCTGATAAAGACTTTGTGCTGCCTTTAGCTGCTCCAAAAGTCATATGAACAGTTGAACAGTCTGTAGAGTATATAGCACTTATAGCAAGAAATGAGCCATAATCTTGAATGGATGACTTAAATGAACTTGAAGTATTGCTATATTCTTCAAGTTCAAGAATTTTAACAGCACCTTTCTCTTGCAGAAAGTGCTCTATGATGCTCCGTTTTTTTCTAACATAGGGTTATCCACACCCACATACGTACAGAATATGTATCCTTATATTTAGATGGAGTCATCATGGCTATATATTACACTCGATACTGTAACTACATAACAGGCACTGAGTAGCCTAAAAATGAAGATGTAATAACAGGAGTAAAGAGTGTGTACCTACATTTGCACCTCCCTGTATTTATGCATTATCATCAGCATAACGTCATCATGTACACCAGTAATCGTTTGCTTTCTTTTGTTCATGCCAAAGTGGCACTGTACAATTTAGTAAACCAAAGAGTAAAGCAGTGGTAATTGGTATAATAATATAAACAAATACTGTAATATAACATTGCACTAGACCTGAGTTCTTGTAAGTTGTAAATTTTTAACTTTTTGAGACAGAATATTTTTTAATGAATAGTATACTTCCAATACTAATTTTATATTATTTTAATAAATTAATTACTATACTGAATTGAGAACAATGGAATAATGAAAATTTATACATCCCATTGTAAATACATGACAGTTTAATTGAATTCCAGAGGTGTCCAGTCACTACAAATTAAGATTGTGTGAAAATATGCTTTGGGCAAAAGGATGTAATTGTAGTGAATATCCTTTATGTAGTGGTAGCAATCATGCCTGAAACCTCCCTTGGCTGAGAGGCGCTGAAATCTTTGTGAAGGTACAGTCAGATTCTAAAGTTGTTACTGTTACCACCAAGTTGCACTTCAGAATCTCATGATGACTGGATGCCTGTGGATGACAGCACTTTATCATAATACTGTAATGGTGTTAAATACACTGTACAATAACTACAAAGGTACCCTATAGGGAACATTAGAACATTGCCACAGGTCCAGATAATAATACTGTACCATTTAGAATATTTATTAATCTTACAACTATTTCACTTGTACTCATGGCATTCTATATTGAAAGTTATAATCAGATTGTATCTTTGAACACAAGCAACCTACCACAGCTATTGTTCATAACCTAAAACATGCATGAATGTTTGTACATATGACTGCCCTTGTACAGCCGATAGCATAAATTCACTTCAACATTGAGTGTTGTGTGAGCCTTGTGATTTGATAACTTAGCATTTTGAACCAGTCCTCATTCTAGCAAATATATTGTATTTTTTGACAAGGCAACAGCATGGAAAAATATATCTACTCCAAGCTGTGCCAGTTATATAAAAAAATGTATGCTTGCTGAACCTTGACCAAATATTTGTACAGTACATACTTTCTGACTCCTAAGTACGATGCTGGTAAATCTGAAGGAAATTTATGCATTCGACTGAACATATTTGGAAGATGAAAATGTAAGATCAATATACTTTTTCTCAATTAGAGGAATTTCACAGACTTTGGAATGGTCCAGTGACTCTCTTCTTGTATTATTTTTTAATAACAAGGAATGTTCAAAATCTTAGTTAGTCTCTGTGTCTGTTTCTATTAACATTTTAAAACCCATTATCTTGCAATAGAAGTGAATTCAACCCACAAGTTGAATGACACAAGGCTCGTGGAACAGAGATTTTTTCTTTTTTCATTCAACATTAACAGGCACCCAAGCACTCCATATAAGGCTTTGACTGTAGTTGTTAGTTCTTTTAGGTAGAGCTGCCACAGACCCAAGTACTGCGCATGTATACTCCAACAAAGGTCACAGTGTCAGTTTTGTCTCCTTAAGTATTTCATGACACACAAAATGCTTCTGTGTATAGTACTATTAAATTAACATACAGACACACCCTCATCTGATGAATTCTTAGAAAAGTTTTTTGGATGTGTTGAACAGGAGGAAAATATGTACAAGAACTGAAATTACTGTAGCTTTGAATAGCAAAAAAAATTAATCAAATTACTGTCCATTATATCCTGCATAATGATTTTGGATGTTTTATAGGCAAGTTACTAAAACAATGTGATCTTTGTGTTGGGTATAAAGCTACATGTACACAACCTGCTTTTCTCTCATGACTCGGAGGAAGGAACATAAAAAAAGTTATAAAAGTAATAAACATTTTTTTTTCTCAGTACAATACTGTGGTAAATATTAAATATAGTTAAAAGGTCCTTTTCAGATCACCTATTTTCACATCAGTTTTATATTATGTTCTTGTATGGATGCTTCAGTACAAGTTTTGTTTTCTATAACAGTCTAGTGCAACAAAGAACTGCAACTCTGCAGCATTATTAGCAAGACCAATAAACAATTGCTTATTAAATTTTAAGATATTAGCTCCCACAGAAATTGAGAATAGCTAGTTTCTTCTTCCAAGACGTGATGTGTCTCCCCCATGCACTTTCCCACCTCCAAGGACCTTGACGTATGCCATAGGAGGATGTGGCCTTTTACAGCTATATTCAGAAGTTTGTGATGAAAGTGTAGTGAAGAATGCAGTGTCCTTTGCACCCGTACTGGACAGTAGCAAGCCACTACACTGAAATTTTCAACAAACAGCCATAAACACACACAGACACTGGCACCAAAGAACATTTGCTTCAGGACACCTGAAGTTTAACAAAGTGTTCTAACATCCAGGAAAGTTGCACTGAGCATTTCAAACAAGTGTATCATGAACTTCTAAACATAGCTGGGCTGTGGCCATGGAAATGTGGGGGAGGAAGAGGGGCCAGGCTCCCAGTTATCCTTCCTGGTGACTTTAGTTGTTCTGGTTTACGGAAGATGTGCTGCGTCATCATTGTTGATGTAACAATAAACCTATTGCAAAGCTCTGTTTCATTAAACCCAATACAATAATGTCCTAGTGGTTGTAAGCCACATTTACGAGATCAGTTACCTGTTTACATTTATTGTACTGTAATGTACAGTCGGCCTCAGGAATTCGTACACAGAGCATTGGATAAAAGTGGTCTTTATTCTGCACATATTGTAATGATTGTTCAGCTGACTGATTCAAATATTACCCAAATAACATAATTACTAGAAGTGTTTTATGTTAGAAAGTTAATGTACTAAATTTTCTAGTTATGAAGACCTTGATGTCACAGTGGTGTTTATGAATTCCTGAGACCAACTGTACTGTACTATCAATATGGGAGAATTGAATTTCATTACGGAGACTGATATCCATTTCCTGGATCCATTAAGGAATGGGAAAGCAGGGATATGGGCAATGAAATACAGGGGGCAGTCAAGTAGGAAGTGTGTGACAGTTAACTAAGTGTTGCAATGCAAGTACTGTAGATTGGAAGAGATTATTTATTACAATGGGAACAAGCACCAAGCCCAGAGGGATTCATTTGGCAAGAAGGCTAGCATGGAGGTGGTAGAAGGTAATGGGGCAGGGGATATTGAACTACAAATTCATGCTACATATGAGTATGGGATAAAAGGAAGGTAAGGTACGTTAAAATGCATGAGGAAATTGGAAGAGATTAATGCATCATCAAATTTAATAGGAATGGTCAACTTATGAGGGCTAATACAGTCACAGTTTTTTCTGACAGGTTATCCCATGCTAGTAGTTGTAGCTCAAACAGAAGCCCATCGTCTGGGTCGTACAGTTGTGTTGCACACCACCTCTCCAACCCCCTTTCCTGGTCCCACTGCCCCTCCTTCCATATTCAGGCCCCTGCCTGAATTCAATCTGTCTTTCTGTTCCCCCTCACTCTCCTTTGGACTTTACATGGTTGGTCCTTGATGTCCCTGCTCCAACTCTACATCCTAAATTCAGTACAGTATATCAGTTCTATAGTGTTTAGTAAATGCATAAATTTAACCAAACTGTATGACCAAATCTTTTAATCTACAGTCATATCAGTCAGTGGAATGGCTTTGTATGCTTAAATCTTGAGAAACATGGTGGCTATCTGTGTATAAGAGGGCACTATTAGGCATATGTGAGTCACACATAAGCAGGAAGGTTAGAAGAATAAAATTTATTTACAGAATGTCATTAATGTTAAAACTGAGAAAAATTCTACACATATGCTTCAACAACTAATATCAGCAAATTATTCCATCCTAAACTATTAAAATGAAGCTAACATACCTTACTCCTACTCATACAACAGATTATACAACTAAACATGGGATTCACTAGTACTGTATGTCAAGAATATTCAGTAACTTATTTGACATTCTTCATCTTTCCTTTGTCAACTACAATATACAGTATTGTGCATGTAACAATCAATGTACACTCGCAATCCAAAATATGTATCCAGGATTGCTTCAAATAGCCTGATTGAGTAATAAGTGAGCTCAAGCAAATATGAAACAGGATAAGCGTTGTAATTGGTTCACTAGTATATCAAATGATTCGTAACTTCAACAAGACCTGGATATAAATTTTGGATTGCGAGTGTACAGTACTGTATATGCTACTTATTTTGGTTAGAATCACCTTATTCCTCACCAAAACAATCGAACAAAGAATCCTTATTCTGCTGTAATTGTATGGTATAATCTCTGCTTCTCAAATAGACATCTTTTCTGACCTACCAAAAAATCCTCATCACAAATATATCTCCCTCCGTCAATATCTAGCTTACTGTACACTTCTGTTGGGAAAATCTTCTTGTGCCAACCATACATGCAACATCACAATACAGTAATTTGTAATACTGCTACATAGTATAGTTATAATGGCTATTTGAGATTCCCTACAACACCGGATTATTATTAACACTTACATCAATTTCTTGTCACTTCTTCAGGCTTTGAGCAACTTGCTGACTTTCTCCTGGATGGTGAGCAGTTGTGTCTTAGTTTCTTCATCCATGCTCTGTGTGTCAACAGTCTCTAGCCAGTTCTGCAACACACATATTTGTCAATAGATAAAATTCAATATGGTGCACACCTTTCAGTATTTCTTACTACAGATGACAAATGATGTACAGTCGCAGCACATAGTCCTTGATCAGGGTGTAAGGGGAGGTCTGGTCAAGGATTATCTGCCGCGACTGTACCTACTACCTTCTCTGCCCAAACTGTAACACAACACCCTACATTACAACACAGACACTCACATATCCACATCTTACAAGACAGACTATCCTTTATGATAACTTTACATCCAATAATTAACAGGTTAGGATACTACAAGATGTATAGGAAACTATACAGTAATATTAATTCCAATTTTGCTTTTACTTGGCACCTACTACATACTATACCTAGATCTGGGATAATATTGTATACTGTATACTTACATCCACACCAATACTGGGATTTGTAATAGGAGAGACCTGCAGGGGTGATCCTGTAAGGGATATGGCAATCTCTCCCAGCTTGGGCTTCCTTTTGACTGTACCCGAGGGAAGGGGTGTTCTTGGGTCAAATTTTGGTGTGATGTAAAGTGACGACATGAAGGATTGTGGGATGCCTTGGCCAGTTGGTGTTGCTGGTACACCCTGGAAAAATAGAGTATCCAACTGTATATTGCAGCTATTATAAGATTTTTTTTTTAGATATAATTTTCTCTTGACATTTCTGGGATATAGAATGCTTTTGTATATTATGCTAATAGCCTAATACATCTACCATTTTTCATTTAACATAACCCCAGTAGGTCACTTAGTTCATATGGTAAATGCTTGACTAACACACACACACAAATGTTTTCTGTAGGTTCATACCACTTTCCGAGTACGTTGTACCCTAGCTGTGGAGGGTGGTGGTAACATGTTATCTGACTGACTGGATCCCAACACTGCTCGTTGTATGGTGCTACGTGTACCTGTAGTAATTGAAATCATATTTGTGGTTTTATGGAATGTATTAACGATACATTTTCAGCCAATATTCTGTCTGAAGATGTAATGGATGTAATTCATGAAAGTAGTTAGGTACTGTCTATCTATGATTTCTCCTGTGATTATTTGGCATACAGTCATATCCAATGGTGAAGGAGATATATGCATATACCTAGATGGAAAAATAGTCTACAATTATGATTAAGACAATCATAACTGACTGACAACAGAAATATTCCAGTTATGTGTTAAATAAATGTCTAGCATTAGTCAGTGTAAATTTTGTCCATCTAGAGAAAGTAGGCTAATTGTTAAGTTAGAATGTGGAAAAATTTAATTCATCACAGAAACAAATATAGTTGTTGAGACAGTACCATAGTTCTCATACTCACTCCTTGTGCCTGCAGATGGAGGGGGCAGCATGTCACCCATTTCTTGAAGCAGTAATGCCTTTGGTTTGCGCCCACGTTTCTTGACAGTTGTCTGGATTACATTATCAGCTGCTGTAATGATATTAGCCATACTCTGTCTTACTGTTGCACTCTTCTTATCTTCCTCAGTCATACCCTCCTTCCAGGGTAAATTACGGACGGCCAACGGGTAACGTAACATGTCTGTTCTGTACACATGACGGATTGCCTGAAGAATGATTTCCTTTTCGTTTTCCATCATTGTGACTCGACTCTGAACTGCAAGGAGTATGGCAATCCGGTTAGTGGGAAGAATGTTGACTTCATTTATATGCAATCCAACTTTTAAGAAATTGGCTTGACACACACAGAGAGAAAAAAGAATTGTGAAAACAGTCTTAAAGAGTTCCATTTACTTCAGATTTAAAGCCCAACTTTTAGGAAATTACCTTGACAGAGAGAAAGAGAAAAAAAATTATGAGAACTGTCTTAATTTTTCCTTAAGGGGATATACTGTATTGTAAAATGAAGTCTTATTGGTGGTAAATCTGGAGCAACAAATTTCACCAAACTATTCCAGGCAACAGGCAGGATACCATTATATTTATTCATTTCGTTCTATTCTTGCATACTTTAGAGGAATCAATCAAGGCACTCCAATATACCCATTGTATACAAATACCCCTTCAGTGGCTCACCCTCGTGGTCAAAATCAGCCAGTAGCAGCATCTTCTTCTCCCTGCGGTGTTCAGCTTCCATGTTGGGTTCTATGATGGAGTCATTGGGTAGCGTTGGGGCGGCTCGGCTCGGTACACGGGAAGCCTTTCTGCGTGGCATTGTGATGATAGGCCGGGCACGATGCTCTGAAAAATGTCAATACAATAGCTTAAGGGGGTACAGGAATAGGGGAACAGGCTTGGGGGGGTTTGGGGGGGTGCGGGAGTAGGGGGACAGGCTTGGGGGGAGGTGTTAGGGGGTTGTGGGAATAGGGGACAGGCTTTCTACCCCCCTAAGCTTGTCCCCCTATTACCGCACCCCCCAACCCCCCCCCCCCAAGCCTGTCCCCTACTCCAGCACCCCCTTAAGGTAATTCTTTTAATAAATACCGAAATGGGGCATTTGCAGAAGAAATGCCATAGAATAAAATAGTCTTAGATTGGTCTAAATAAGTGGGTAATGAAGGTAGAAAAACTGTACACAATAACAGTAATTCTTTCAATATTTACCCAATAAACCGATATTACAGTAACTTACATATTTTCTACCTTATTTAAAACTCAACAGCCATCAATCCAGTTTGACACATACATAAATACACACACACACACACACATATAAATATACCAAATACACATATACACACACACATATAAATACACATACACACATATATAAATACACATACACACACACACACACACATATATAAATATACCAAATACACATATACACACACACACACATAAATAAATACACATACACACACACACACACATATAAATACACATACACACACACATACACTAACTACTCGATTCCTGACACATACATAAATACACATACATACACACACACACACATAAATACACATATACACACACACATAAATACACATACACTAACTACTCTTGATTCCTGACCTATACTGTGAGTTTTATAAGTATGAGTTGAATTATTAAGTGTTTTATTAGCCTACCTTCTTGTTGATTTGTTTTTGTAGTTGGATTTGAATGGTGGTTGAGACTCACAGTTGCCAGATCTTTATATTAGCCTTTTCAACGGCACCTCTGTGTTTCTTATTTTATTTTATTTATTTATTTATTAGTTTGCCATTTATTTAAGGGGATACTATACTTTTGGTACATTTGAGTGTCTTGATTCTGCCAACGTATGCTAGGAAACAGCAACTGGGGATCCCAGATTAACACAAATAATGGTGGTTCATTGTCTAGAATAGTTTGAAGGAATAGGCTATAGTTTACTGAGAAAAATCCATTTTTTTTTTATAGACAGAAAATATTTATTCTGGACGTTTCGAAGGCAACTGCCTCCCTCTTCAGCAGTACAGAGTTGAATGAAACATGAACAGAAATAAGTAGGTGACAGGACCCGGGAACGGATGGGGGAGGGAGGGTGTGGCCTGTCATCAGTAGACACGTCCAGAATAAATACTTTCTGTCTAAAAAAAATGTTGGTGTTTCTCAGCATGCTGCTCTTCACGTCATTGTGAATTACCACTCCATCAGGCTATAGGCTAGTTGCTCCAGATTTACCAACACTAATATACTACCCTCTTAATTAGGAGACCCTATGATGAAGTAAAAAAATTAGAGGTACATAAGTCCTTCAAATAATGCCACGAAACACCAACTATATGGATGGAGCTATAGTTTCGTGGCCAAATAGACAGGAGGAATCAGCAGAATCCTCCAATTCTCATACACGAATACAGGGTCCTTTTCTTATCCTTCTTTGTCTTTGTTTTTGACCTCTTCCTTTTGTTTTTATCATTTTGTTTTATCTCATTTTTCCAGAAGTTATGTATCACCAGTGTTTTTGCATCCAATATGAAACTACCGAACTCGTTAATTAACACTGAAGACCGCTAACCATAGCAAATTTTTTAGTGTTAAAGGGAAAAAACAGTGGAAATACAGCATGTAATATATCATTCTATGTTATCTCTTCATAAGATACAACTAAAATAACTTATTATATTCCAATGGTATGCGACAGTAGCAGTATAGTTAAGAATAAACCTCTTTCAAGATCATATGGTTAATTATTGTTGTTAATATTATTATTATTATTGTTATTATTATTATTAAAAGTTGTTAGAATAATGTTTACAGGAATAATACTATTCAGGAAGTACCGTTGAAAAGGTGCAATGTTTCTGTATGTTGATTGTTGAATTTGTTGATGTTGTTAATTTGTTATTGTAGTGTGGGTTTCGTCAAATTGGAAAAGTAATCATACACATACACTTATTATTTTATTTTACTACTGTGGAAAGGTAGGTACTGAACATTTAATGACGGTGGAGGAAGTGAACAACAACAACATAAATAATTAAATTAAAATAAACAGGATGAGGAATGAAGAAGAGAAGAGTTACCAGTTATCTATCTTCCTCTAAGGGGAGGCTGGGGGGTGAGGGTATTTATAATGGAACAAGATGAAATTTTTAGTGTACATTCAGTATGCAAAAATAAACTTGTTCGGGAAGTTTGGTCATCGTATTCTCATTTTTGTATTTTTGGCGAATTTTTTTCTGTGAAAATTGCTCGGTTTTCTAAATGTTTACATATCGGTAAATATTGAAAGAATTACCGTTATTGCGTATGGTTTTTCTACCTTCATTACCCACTTAGGTAAAGGTACAGAAGTGGACCTTACTGTATAATAGATATTTTACTGTCATTACCCACTATTTTGGACCATTCTAAGACACTTTTCTTCTATGGTTTTTCTTCCTCAAATGCCCCGTTTCCAAGATAGGGCATATTCAAATGGGGCATTTTGAAATTAGCCTGACCTTACCTGACCTGACCTAACCTAACCTAGACCGCATCAGACTACCGGGACCTAACCTGGGCAAACTACCGGGAAATAATCGTGATAAAGTACAATAAATGACAGGGGTAAAATACTAGGACCCAGCCGGATCTGGCAACACTGCTGAATTCAGGTCCACTTCTGTACTAATACCCCCACTTATTTCGACCATTTTAAAACTATTTTCTTCTATGGCATTTCCTCCGCAAATGGGGGCATTTTGAATTTAGCCTGACCTTACCTAACCTAGACCACAGCAGACTACCGGGACCTAACCTGGGCAAACTACCAGGAAATAACCGTGGTAAAGTACAGGAAATGACCGGGGCAAAATACTGGGACCTAGCCGGATCTGGCAACACTGCTACAAAACGATAATTCTTTCAATAAATACTGAGTTTTCATATATTAAGATTAAATAAGGACCTCTTTGTACCGGTAAGTAACTTTCATAATTCATTGATAAATTGTTTTGGTAACCTAAGATTCAATAAAGACCTTACTTAATGACTGTGAGAAATATTGGGTATTTATCTAGTATATTGCCATTTCGTAGCAGTGTTGCCACATCCGGCTAGGTCCCGGTAGTTTGCCCCGGTCAGGTCTTGGTACTCTGCCATGGTTAGGTCCCGGTAGTTTGCCCCGGTTAGGTCCTGGTAGTCTGCTGCGGTCTAGGGTAGGTTAGGTAAGGTTAGGCTAATTCCAAAATGACCCATATCTTGGAAATGGGGCATTTTTTAGGGAAATGCCATGATGAAAATAATCTTGTAATGCCATGAATTAGTGGGTAATGATGAGAGAAATACCATCTTAGAGAATGGCAATATAGTCAATATTTACTGATAAAATGTATTTAACATATTACAGAGGTAATAATGCTGAACCCAGAGACAGAAAAATTCCCAGCACCAGAGAGCCATATTCAATACAGCCATCATCCCTGGGACCAACACCAATATCACCATCACCAACAGGTCATCACACAACATCCCTTCAATGTTCAGGTTAGTCAGTGATGGAAAGTACTGTACTATTATTTCTATAGTTGCTTCCAGTAATTGATCATAATAAAGGTTTGTGGTAAAGAATTTTGGCAGGTGGTGTTGTAAACTTTTGAAATATTGTGTGATACTCTGAAAGAATAAAACATTATTAACCAGGAACTTACTGGTAGTCTGGTATGGTAACATGATCTATAGCCAGCTGCCTTTTTAGGTTGTAACTGTAGTGAAAAAGTCAAGGCAAAATGTTTTTTATAACAGCTCTTCAAAACTTGTTTTCATTTACATTCTGTATGGGTATACTGTATATAGTAATTACAGTATATATGTGACAGAGTTTCATCTTGAAAAGTTGTGATTTGTGCCACTTTGACTCTTAACCTAGTCCTTCACAAATGAATAGACATACATTTATGATTATTTTATATTCTAATATTCTTCTTTGTGTTCCAGGTGTCTCTGTTGTTACCAGACTCCCCCAGTGTGCCGAGGGAAGTGAGGGATGTACTCACATATGACACACAATTTTACCACATCTCTAATCTTCCTGTGGAGCAGTTCTCTAACCCAGTATTTGTTCAGACTTTCATCAATAATGGTAATTTATACAGGAAACCTGCACTATGCACAGCTTTCCATAATTTTCCTATACCGTACAGTAGGCTACATGGTTTCACTTCCATATTTTTTTTATATTACAATACTATTAAAATCCTCAGTCATTGTATGTACATGAAGGTGACCATAGAGAGAGAGGATATTAGGAGATAAGGAAACACATATGATTATCTAAATTGAGCAAATCTACCCCAAGAATGAAGGATGGAGAACGAAAGAAATACGCTCTTGTGTGCTAGATCCCTTTAGTATCTGTGTTACAGGTGAGGTGTATGCTTTGAGTTGTGACACGAGACTTGATGTAGATGACAGTGCAGCCATCACCCCAGATGGCCACCTCCACCTGTTGTTAGGCAAGTTAACATACCATCAGGTGCCTCTCAACGGGCGCCTGTCACGGCACATTCTACGCAAACCTAAGGAGAGGTTTGGTGAGTATTGTTGTTGCTTCTGGTTTGACTACAGAACATACTATAATATTCAGATAGGGCAAGTTACATTGATGTACTTTTGTATCTGTTTTATTTCTTTATTTGTTATTTGTTATTTTTTTTCGGTGATGCAAGTTTTCTTGTCTTTTATTGATTATATTTCTGTTTTATACAGTCGTGGAGATGAACCTCAAAGATCTCAGTAACCAAAAGAAAGTCACTGAGGCTCTACAGGAGGTGTCACTGTCCTTCAATTGGTGGCTGGCTTGGGTACCTAAAGGTGAGTGTAGCAGCAGCACAACAGAAGAGGAAATATAAAGTCAGAATCAAAATTGAAATCTGCTGCCACCCTTTTACAGTACAGACTTTTGGTATAACATTATATAACACTTATATCCACCACTTTATTTTATACTCAGTCCCTCACTGAAGACTAACAAATACTTTCCCAGGTTTGTCATTCATTACCACTGTCCCACTGTGATGTTTAGGAGCCCAAGGCTAGACGACCAACTCATTCACAATCGTTTTATGCCAGAGTATCTCCTAAGTGAAAATTCCATACTGTATATCCTCCCTACAGACCCTGGAGTGTGCCCTTCATCAGTAGCCAAATATTTCCATGATCTGAGTTACAATGTGAGGGAACGACACACTACAGTCAAGCAGAAGGTGCTAGGAGACACACTCATGCCCTTACTCACAAAACAGGAGGAGGAATGTACGGCAAAAGAGGGAGAGAAAACAAAGCAGACAGAAGGTTGTGAAGATGAGGTGGAACCCGAAGAGATTCTAGAGTGGATCGGGTGTCAAGCACTTGGTGTTAACTTGTGAGTGGTGAACCTCTTTTGATGGTAGCTAGGTGTGATGGTTTTGTAAACTTTGTTTATTTTAGCTGTAGATTTTGTTGATTTGTGAATTATTTTGTGTGAAATGTGTCTTTTGTTGCAGTAATCCTTGTTTTTAAGTTTATTATTGTGATACAGTTCTGTACTGGACCCTCCTTGTGCAAGTATTATAGTGTGTTTTAATTGTTACAGTTAAACATTCCTGGAAATGTATGGCATCTTTAGATAAATGGAATTTTTATATATACTCATTATTCTTTGCTGTACAATATAACATACATAAGTGTGGTTTGGTGTTTCCCAGGCCAAGTGAAGCGACCACTGTATGTGAAGTGAC
This sequence comes from Petrolisthes cinctipes, assembly GCA_033782935.1. Classification (NCBI taxonomy): domain Eukaryota; kingdom Metazoa; phylum Arthropoda; class Malacostraca; order Decapoda; family Porcellanidae; genus Petrolisthes; species Petrolisthes cinctipes. Next base: position 19,777 of record JAWQEG010003724.1, on the reverse strand, counting down.
CTGCCCCCGACCCAATGTCAAGGTCACCAATCTCTGTTCTGCTCATTGTTCAGGATTCTTCACACCAGCTACAGTCTCATTGATGGTCAACAGGTTAAAGTGAGTTTTTGACTCTTGAATAACTGTTGATGGTGTTGACAAACTTTTATGACTTAACATTTTTTTTCATTGGAGGAAACTACAGTACTCCAGATGGCCAACGAATTTAAACCAAATAGTTGACCCATATGCTGCTTATAAGTCATCAACCAATACTGTACATCCTTTTACTCTTACTGAGTATTGAAGCTCCATTGATCCTTAGTCAGTCACATCTGTCTTTTCAGATGTTTTCCTTTGGTCAGCCTTCAAAACTTGCTAATCTTGCTAATTATTCCATTTTGTAGTTGCTATATATAACCTTGGCTGTTATGGTACTGTACCATTTAATTTTCATTGCAGTCAAATACCTGTACTGTATTACAGAAAGTGGCTTGAACAGAGGAGTGAAGAAGTAGTTCCCTGGGTGTGTGCCACAGTGTATGGACACCCTGACAGCCTGGTGTCTTGGCTGGGACGAGAGCACACCTTTGGGGCCGAGGGAGATAACATGTACACCTTATTGCTGACTAGGATGGAGGTGCAAGTCTTCACTGTCTCTGGTCCTGTCAAACCCAAGAGACTCTACGTTAAATCAAATAATAACAAGTGAAGTTGATTATTGTGTATTCATAATAATCCTTTCTTATAATAATCAAGGTGTTACTCTCAAAGCAAACCAGATACTAATTTTTTTTTATCAGGGAGGTACTGCTGATATGAACCAGTAACAGATGAATGTGGAGGAGACTGATTCCTCCCAATTATGCCAAGATACAGCAGTAAATTACACTCACCTTATGGCTTACCTATGCATTCATTCTATACATTTGTTGCATTTGCTGTTTCAGTTTAAGTTTGTAGGCACCAGTCAAGTTCATCACCACGTGGCCTGACAGCTGAGTATTGAAACATATTTTATAAACCTTGACTCGAGGGCTTAAGCAACAAACAACATAACACCTGCATGCCTACAGTACACAAACTAATTAGGTTAGTGAGCAAGCAGTTCATACTTTCTCTGATTATGACACATTCATGACTACAGTAACTGATTAGGTTAGTGAGTAATGCATAATTTCTCCATTTATGAGTCGCATTAGAATTTGGAGTAAAAAAGAGGGAGAAGTTTGAAGTGTTGAATGACAGAGTGGATGAAAAGAAGGAGTGGAAGATGATCATGTAAGTAGAGTTTTAATCAGTGAAGTAGATGACTAAGAGAGTCTGATACAGTAAAGTGGATTTTCCCATTGGCAGATTTAGAAAATATATGGCATCATGAAGTACTGTATAGGTATATCATAAATTTTATTACACAAAATCCATTGTTTAATCCACATATATAATGCAAAAATATCTAATAACAAACTATACTGAATAAATTAATAATAAATTAACAAGAAAATAAGCCAATACTCTTATAATGTGCAGTCCACTCTTCATGACAGCATTAAACTGTACCTCAATAGTTGTGTAAAGTTACAGGCATTGAGGTCCGTCATTATAGCTGTGTAGTAATATCTCTATTAATTAGGGGTGGCAGGTACAGAGACAGAGTAGAGTAATACAACGGAAATGTATACATGTTTGTCAAATTCATCTATGTGATTTTACAGGAATCAGTACAGCATATGGTACAGTCGGCCTCAGGAATTCGTACACAGAGCATTGTTTAAAGGGAGTCTTTATTCTGTACATTGTTCTATTGACTGATTCAAGTATTAGCCAAATAACATTACTAGAAAAGTTTGATATTAGGAAAATAATGTACTAAAATTTCTAGTTGTTACAAACCCTTGATGTCACAGTGTTGTATACGAATTCTTGAAGCTGACTGTATGTTCATGAGGAGTCGACTGCACATTACACTAACAACATAGAAATGAGACAGTCCTAAAAGGTCTGTGTCATCTGGCAAACAAAAGACATGCAGAATTTTCTCCACAAATTTTAAATAAAAGGAAAACCTTTTCTTATTTCAGTTACAAAACATAACCATGAAGAGTTTATAACCAGATGTAAATTCCACACTTTCTTCAAATTACTAACTAATGTACAGTACTGTAATAAGATGATTTTGTTTACATTTGGCTGTCTATACCAAGTTGGTGAAAGTCAAATGAAATGCTGTGCTAAATGGTGGGAGAACAAATAAATAGTGTATTATGATGGTGAGCATTGTTGAAGTGTGTCTCAGAACACCTCATAATATATGCACAGCAGTATAAGAAAAAGTTTATCTAATTTGTGGAGTTCAGCATAAAGTCATTTGCAGGGTGACACTTACAATAATAAATACTGTACAAATGCCTACACAATAAACGACATAACAACACACAGACAACATTGTTCATTTAATTTTATTTACAAAGCGCAAAAACAGATCAACAGGTATATCATAGCTTGGATAATCACTTAATTAAGATTATCATATTGGGAGCAGCTGTGAACATGGTAGCAGTTTGTTTTTCAATGACTAAGTACAGTTCTGTGAAAGTTTCCCATTGAGATAATCAAACACCGGGGTACAGTACTATGGTGCACAAAAATTGTTTCCCTAGACAGCCAAAATATATCTGAATCACTGTGCTTCGAACGACTAGATGACAGAGGACAATTGGTGAACTGCCTTTTGTCGTTGTAACCACAGAGAATTCAGTTAGATTATGGCTGCCCGAGAGAACAAAATTTTATGCACCATAGCCCAGTCCTCATCCTTGGGATTCTGAGTTCTCTGACACAACAAAAAACTACCTTGGTTCTAACAGACATTTCAACCATATAGTACAGTACAGTATTTACAATAGCTAATTCCTTGTTGTGTCTGATAATTCAAAACCTCAACATAGGCTGCTAGATACAGTAATAGTTTTGGACTGATAATACACTCTTAGAGGCATCAACACCCTTTCGCAGCGGAGTATTTTATGTGAATACAGTACAAGTAGTTACGCTTTGTTGATATTACTGGCTGGGTTATGTATTCCTAGAGCAGCACACATACAGTTGTACAGTACATACCAGATACTACTGTACTCAGGGGTGTAGTATTAAATTTTTGAGGGGAAGTACACAAACACACATAAAACATGTTATGTATATAAACACAGGGATTATGTTGTGACGCTTCATAACAACACACGAGGTTTGTTATATCTTGCTCTTGAATATTTTGAATGAGCGGCTTAGCTATTTATATTTTACAGTAATACCCAGTTTTTCATGTTTCATTTTTTATCTGGGTCATGCCCCATAGGCTACCATACTGTATGACATTATAATAATCTGTTGTTTTCTATAGATCCCGCTGTTTTTGTAATTATTGTCTACGGTTAAATTTAGATGGCACAAATATTGACACTAAAATATACAGTGTACCAGTATTGTATAAACACTTTGATAATATTAATAACACTGTGCCATACAATACATTATACACTGAGAATGTGTAATGTCTCTCATGGCAGTAAACATTCACTTCCTCTACAATTAACAGCTATCTTGGTTAACCATAAAGTTACATGATGGGTGGTTTTACTTGATACAAAAACCTTAACAATGTCCTTGGGTTATAAATTATTCTGCTGTAGTCAACCGTTAAATGGCGGTATACAGTATAATATGTTTTATAGTTTTCAGTGGCTGACTAGAGATGTTACTTGTTACAATACTTAGAGAATCGTAGGAAAGTGTAGTTGTGTAGTTGGCAATGATGAATATATTATGTTATTAGGGGTTTGCATTTTTCTTAGTATACTTAGTTGTAGTTTCAATGAGTATCCAAACTTGTTACAAGTAATTAAAGTAAATTTACAATATTAAGCCATCATAGAGGCTAACAAGAAAATAGGATCTCGGCAAAGACAACACCAGAGCTTTTGGTGCTTCTCAGTCAGAGATTATTGTTATCACAGCAGGTGCTGCAGATTGATGAACTACTTTACATTAGTAGTTTAGTATACGTGTCTGCATTGCACCAGTTTACAGTATATATAAATGAATACAGTTTATCAATATTGACACACACACATGCACGCACCCATGAATGCACATTTATTTATTTCTGGACTAGCAGATGTACAAGGGTTGGTACAAAAATATTTCAAAATAAATTATATTAATTGTGCTCTGCACAGAAAGAGGAAGATGTGAGGTAGATTCTTCACTCAGTGAAATGAATTTTACCCTTTTAATGTTGGATCTGTGTATCAAAAGAAAATCAACCACCTCCATGTACTGACAAACAACAAGTTTAATTTGAAAAACTATGAGCCATAATGCCTCTCAAAAAATGGCCTAATATCCAGGATTATAAGATAATCAAAAGGTGAAAAAGTGTTGTCTAACATAAAGCATTTGCCCTGATATATTACAGTATATCTGTACAACAAGTCAGTCTTGTACAATACTGACTTGTTAAGGAAATTGTGGTTTTCACTCTTGTACCAACCCTTGTTTAATGTGTTGTTAACTTTACATGTCAGTTATCCAATGTAACCTTACATAGAAGTGTGACTTCTATCACACTGGATACCATACATGTGACTATTTCTTTAAACATTGGAGTATTTACAACTAACCAAAAGGTGCCCCTGTGGAGAAATACAAAGAATTGCTTTGGTTTTGCTCTCCCAAACGCTTAATAATATCGCCAAGTGACTATCACAAGTATACCTGAATTTGTTGAGTGAGCATAGCCATCACAGTAGAACCATTACCACACCACAACAATGGTATGCACATTCTTGATGATTGTTCACTCATTTGGTAACCATGCTCGCCATATAGTTTAACCATAGATATTACTGTAAAGCACAGGCACATGTCACTAAACTCACTTTGCTCTTCACATCCTATCAATGAGGTAATAACAAAATGAATGTGATGTATGGTGAATCTGGTTGTAATAGTATATGTTATCACTTGTTATATGAAGCCACAGTAACACTACACTGCACAGTTGCAATTGGTTTTTCATACCCATTACTACCATTGTGAATTGATGGCATGAATCACTGAACTGTTGGGTCAATGATGCTATCTGTGTTTTATCTTTCACATTCAGGTTTTGTACTGTTTCTCTAAGGTGGATAAGAATTATTATTAACTGTAACTATACTTGCCTGCACAGAAGGCACATCATTCAAGATGGTAAGTTATGGTGGGGTACAGTTTGGAGGAATTAATAGCATTGTGGCTGAATATTAGGTTCTGGAGCGATGGTGGAGGGTCATGGCAAAGAGAATCAGGAAAACCAGGGTGGGTGCAAGGTCATAAAGTAACATGAAGAAAGAACAAAAAGGCACACCAAGGAAGGTGATAAGATAACCAAAAGTGTTGTCATCACTGCTGGTTCCTTCCTGGTATTCCATGTGTCTCACCCAGGGCTGTGCCAAAGCCTCCACAACATCACTCACTCTGGATGATACCTGCATAGCTGCTACCACGGGTGAAACCAACAGCTGGTACCCACGCAGTGCCTTGGGATGATCTCTGACCATCTTTGACCCATAGGATGCGTCGGCTAGATAAGAAGTGAGAGGAAGCCGACCTTGTTGGAAGAGCTCAGAGCAGATAACAGTGTGATCCATGCTGTACTGAATACCCCGTGATAACAAGGTACTACAAGATCCACCCACGGCCACTCCACATGCACCATAGCAAACACCAGGATTCACTGCAACGTCAAAGAGAAGGATGAAGACAAAGCAAAAAGAGCATCCCGCTGTGGTACCAATGCAGCCACCTAACTGTGGAATTAATGCTCTGAAGTCTTCGTGCTTAAAGAACCCCTTGATTTTACTGTATGTCTTATCAAAAAATCCTAGTTCAGGCTGGTAAACAGGTTCATAGTAATAATAAACTGGATAATAATGTGAGGAGACCATACTGCGTACTACACGTCGCTTCCCACTTTGCCCATCCTTCAGAGCTGCTGTCACACACTGTAAAGAGTCATTATGTGAAGCTGCCCCTCGACATGCCACCTCCATAGTTGGTGTTGTGGCTCCATCTTTACACCACACCTGTACATTGAACCCAGCAGGTGACCCATTAGGTACCAACATCACCTTGGGAATGGCTGAGGTAGTCCAGCCTGTAGTATGTGCTTTATGAGTGAGAGGATCATGAGTAGTCACACTTATCCTGGCAGAACTGAAACAACCTGCTTGTTCTGTTAGACTCTGTAATTCTTTCCGGGACATAAGGCGGGTGGGTGCATGGTTTTCCTTCACTAACCATGATATTCCACTTCCTTCCACCCAGGATTCTCCTTCTAACAACCACGGTGAATCCTGAACAATTATTTTGCCAAGTAATTCCCTCCTCACCAACCGTAACCTTACCACCCACCCACCAACACTATTGTGTTCACTTTCAGTATCTATAGGATATGTGACTCTTGGGAGGCTTTGTTCAGTTAGCACCTTGGCCTTGAGCTGTGTGATGTTATGTCCCAGACCAGCAGTAGCAGCAGCCATAGTTAGGAAGGCTGCATCATTGGAAAGGGCAGCCACAAGAGGATCTTGAGGTGTGATGGTGCCCAGGAGGCGACGTCGGCTGGGTGCAGACACCCTGGTGACCCCAGCCCATCCCACTCGCACCACTGCACACTCCTCGGCAACCTGGCGGGCACCTGGGTGCTGCAGTAGGATGTTGGCCTGATGAGGGTCAGTGTGTAGTAAGACAAGGTGACCCAAGAAATGGTGTCCAGCTTCACTCATAACATTAGTCAAGTCATCCACTGCCAACCACACTGCTGCATTGGGCCATGATTCCAAACTTTCCTTCAACTCTCGATGAGATACGTTGCCAGGCTTGAGGAAGACTGGGGGTGCCACTATTAATCTTGGTGCTACTGCCCAAACCACTTGCTGTAAAATTTTCCAGTCTTTCTCAACATTTACTATAGGTATGAGGCTGGTCATACCCACACCTACTACCCAGGTCACCTCTGCTGCTATGAGGGCACTTCTGGGGGGAGTTAATGCAAGAAGAGATGGACAGGAAGGGTCTGCATTGGCTATGGGTGACACCAGAAGTACATCATCTATCTTTTCCTGCTGTAAGTGTTGGCATAAAGTTTTTGATTGCACCTGTGATCCACCCACCAGGAAGACCCTCACACCTGCCTCCCACAACCTTGTAAATGCTCCCACTATGTCTGTTGGAGTTCCCTTTGTCTCCTCTACATGCACCATCACTCCAGTGTCATGAGCAGCTTGGTATGCTGCTCTCAAGAGGTCACTATCATGATCTACATCCTGCACAAGCAGACCCACACCTGAACCTGCAACATTACAGCAAAGAGTTAATATGACATCACCATGGAGCCAAAAAATTTTGTCAGTTAAAAAATGCATTATGATTGTTGTACGTATTCTTGATAAAATGTATATTATGCACTAATGAGGGAAGTGATTTACCATTTTGTTTGTCATGGAAGGTGTGTTGCATGAAGTAGGTGTAAACTGAGTTACCACTTTGCTTGTAACGGTAGATGGGTTGAGTGAAGTAGGAGTAGTGTATGTAGTGGAAGGTGTGCTGCATGAAGTAGGGTTATACTTAGTTACTGTACCGTTCTGACTGTACTGGAAGGTGTGTTGCGTGAAGTACAGTATAGTAGATGCAAATTGAGTTACCGTTTGTTTTTGCATGAAGTAGGAGTATATTGAGTTACTGTACCATTTTGTGGGTAGTGGAAAGTGTGATGCATCAAGTAAGTGTAGAGGAAGAAGGCAGCAGTCAGCAACATTAGGGTCCCTGCCACCAGTAGTACCCACACACCCACCGCTGCCCGACACCCCCACCATCCCCGACAACTGCTGGATCGCTCATCTTCTAGCATGGGGTCTTCTTGGTTCTCTCCTGCAGTCAAATAAAAAAATTAATCAGTTAGTGGAAAGAGTCACCTAACAATGCCACAAAACAGATCCTCTATTAGTAACACCGATATGTTCTGTTTCCTGGCACAGTTTGGGAGGAGTCAGTAACCCTCCATTTCACCCCCCAAAAAACTGGACCAGAGAGAGAGAGAGCAAAGGAATAGAAGAGTCTCTTATTCTACTGGTATAGTATACAGTAGGTAAATTACTTATATCATCCAATTTGGTGCAACCGGTTTATCAGGCTCTTCATTCAAGTAACACCTCAAAAAAAAAAAGTGATACTGAATAGTTTAGTGAAGGCTGCATGCTCACCCGAGCAGAGAAAGCATACACTGAGATATTTCAGAAGAACAATGTTCAGTATAAGAGAAAACCCTACACTATACAGAGACAGCAGGTGTGTGGGGGTGAAATATTCACTAAATCTGTACAACACACCCAGCTTTTTTGAGGAGGTTTTAGTTCATGAAGTAATATGATCTCTCTAGAAGGCTGTAAGAAAACAAAACACCAAGAACATTATGAGACGAGGAAATATTATCTTTAGTGCCAATGAAAAGAGGGTATAATAATTTGGAAGATTAGAACGAATTGAAAGATGAAGAACTGTATTTTGGAAGCAGTGAAAACCACAGGGATTTCTCTGCCCTAATTAGAGATTAGCGATAGTTCTGAAGTGCTGTGTGCAACATACAAAATACAACATAGTCGACACGAAAAAGTATGAAGGGTCTATTCGCCTGAGTAGCCAAAGTGAAACTTTACAATCATGCCAAACTGAAGAGCATCACAACCGGTTCATAGACAGGAGGGTCCTTGCTCTACTTGTTAACATCGAGTGGGGACAAAAAAAATTACTCTTCTAATAGAATAACACCTTGGGATAGATACATAGACAGATAGATAGAGATGTGTGTATAGAAGGTTATAACGAGGACTACTATTACGGCGGGCTGCAGAGTGAAGGGAGATTAAAGGGTATATACTTAATAATAATAATAATAGCCTAATAATACAACGTAGCCTAAAGCAGGGTTCATTTTTTTCCGTCTTGGTAACATAACGATATAATCTGTTGTGGTCTAATTGAAGGGCTACGATTCCCCAAACTATGTTAGGAAAGAGACTAGTAGTGCCTTGGTATACAAGTACAGGTATAAGATTAATTAATTTTCATGCATAGTTTGGAAGAATCTATAGCCCTCTAAATAGTCGAAAACATATAGGCTACTGTACGAATTTCAACCTCTCAATTTGTAGTTGCGTAGTTCTTGTTAAAACATTCTTTCCACAACAAGGATTTTGAATATAATCTGGTAAAATATCTTCGAAGTGTGTGAAATAGGTGTTTTCATGTTTTTACTTATTTGGGTTTGCCACGAAACAGATCATATTCTATTATACAATGGTAGTCAAAATCTTGTCATATTTTGGCGGAATCTACTGTTGCTTCTACTTCTCACACACACACATGAAATTTTAACCCCATAATCAGTTTCAGGAACTCATTCACTGACTCACCCTTTGCCGGCGTGGGAGCAAAGGGTGTGGTTGAGCGCGCTTTTTGCTCTGTTGATGTCCATTTTCCAGCCATGCCAGCAGCAGTAGTAGCGGCGGCAATACCCACATGTACTCCAGTTTACGTTCTTGGATCCTGTTTATAATTGTTAAGGTTGACTCGTCTCGTACTGGCCGTCTCAGTTTGTAAAGTGAACTTCTTCTATTCTAAATATATACCGGTACAGTACTGTCTTTCTACTTGTTCAGTTTTTAATGTCAAAGGTATGTCTCTTCAGTTGTTCAGATACGATCAGCAGGTATATTATAATGTAAAAAAGTTGCTCTGCTTGCCGATCTGTCTGCCTCTTGGTTTAGTTTATGATGACACAAGTTTATAGTAGATGCAAGCGTGGAAAGCAAGTTTGTTATTTTCACTGTTTAATTAATAATATCCTAAGATGTTCTTTTTGCCGTTGTGTCTGGCTTTCAGTTCGTTCGTTTGATTTATACTGACAGTCTGCCGTTTTGGATGCGCTGCGTGGGAAATGCGTTTCTAGTTTTTATAGTTATAGTTAATAATATAATAATCACAAGTTGTTAGTTCAGCTTGTCGTTTTGTCTGCCTCTCAGTTCGTTTGGCACAACTCAAGTTACTATCGTATTTGTTTGTCTTCCTGGATGTGCCTTGACACCTGTCCACAGCCACCGACAGACACAGACTGCGGCGGTGGTTGTGGTGAAGACTGGAGGCGAGGCAGAGGAGCTGTGCTGGCGAGGAGGTTGAAGGTGTTGATTGTGGGGTTGGTGGTGAGGTTTTGCCTGGGAGAAAAAGGTCAGTGCGTAAAGGCAACCAACCAACCTCGCCCTGCCTTATTTCTATTCACCTACATATCTATACAAGCTCCTTCTATACCTTCCCTCCCCTACCTAACCCACACCTTCCCACCCTCCCTTCCCTACCCAACCCACACCTTCCCTACCTTTATTCTCACACAAGCTCTATACCCTCCCTTCCCCTTCCCTACCACTAGACCCAACCCACACCATCCCTCCATTTCTTTTCACACAATCTCTCCCTCTCCCCCCTCCTCCTTTTCCCTCCCTTTCTTTTCACACAAGCTCTCCCTCTTGCCCTCCCCTCCCCTCCTCTCCCCTGCTCGTGAAGCCTTTCCTCAGCAGTCCAGCCATGAGAAATTAGTTTTACTAACTATATTACTCGTATATCATACTATTTCTGGTCCAGCCCTGAGCAGTCCATATCAGTCCACATCTATGTTTTTTTTACCCACAGCTATCGTGCTATTCGTGCTCTCTCTCTCTCTCTCTCTCTCTCTCTCTCTCTCTCTCTCTCTCTCTCTCTCTCTCTCTCTCTCTCTCTCTCCATTCCTCATCTTACCACCCCAAAACACCCAGGAAGTAAAAAGTATTCTTCTAGCCCTGTCCATGCAGTTCCCATCATCAGCCATGCATCCATCGTCGTCTTCCCTGACCCACTCTACCTACCCTATGCATCATTGCTTTCTTGTCCCTTCATAATCAACATGGCCCACTCCTTACACACACACACACGCACACACACACTACCTATCTCATGCAGATCTTTTTCTTGTCCCACTTCTCTCTCTCTCTCTCTCTCTCTCTCTCTCTCTCTCTCTCTCTCTCTCTCTCTCTCTCTCTCTCAATGTTTGCTTGATAGGCTCTACGGTCCTACCCACCCACATTTCACCCTTCAGTTGGCAGTAAAGGTGTTGGCTGGTTTGAAGTAAGGTGTTGATAGATTGGAAGAGAGGTGTTGGCAGGTTGGAAGTGAGGTGTTGGAAGGCTGGAAGTACAGTAAGGTGTTGGCAGGTTGGAAGTGAGAAGTTGGAATGCTGGAAGTTGGCAGGTTGGAGGTATGGAGTTGGTCGAGAAGTGATTGATTGTATTCAGAAAAAAACATCCATCCAGTAGAGATTTATATTTCTGCAATTTCATCCCACTGGCTTCCACTCCAGAAAGAAAATTAATACTCCCCGCTTAGTACTTCTGGTCTCACCTCGAATATTAACACCTGCCCTACATACAGTACACATACAAACACATACACACCTTGTATTCTTGTGGCAAACTTTCCTCCTTACGTGTGTACAGCTAACACTCTCCTCCTGCCATCCTGTCCTGTCCTATCCTTCCCCTACCAATTACGTTCTCCAGTCACTCCTAACCCTAGCTCATATATGCCTTCAGTTGCTTTCCACGTCTCTCTTTGTCATCTTACTGACCCACAAACTATACTAAATAAGGAGGAAGAGGAGACAGAGGTATAGTCTTGGTTTTGGGTAATGGAGATAACAGACGGTTTCATTGTTGTTGTTATTATTTTTACGAGGCCCCGTGTAAATAGTGTGATATCAGTCATGTTCGTCCGCCCTCCCGCCTCTTTGTAAAGGCTGCCTATCAATATAAACCAGATTAAATTATTTTAACATATTTTCTCACTCTGAGAGAGAGAGAGAGAGAGAGAGAGAGAGAGAGAGAGAGAGAGAGAGAGAGAGAGAGAGAGTTGTAAAGTAGGAAGTATGTAACCAAGCGTCCAGACAGTGGTGTGTGACCCGTCGTGGTTGAGGGGTAATATCCTGTATTGACCATAACAGGGGAGGATTATCTTGTTTTACAGTACACGTACTTCATGACACGTGAGGAATGTTTTATTGGAGAACCTCTTTTGGTGTATTTTGGAAGGCTACTGATTTCTCCTAACTATGCCAGACAACAGACACCCCCAGTGGTACTAATGAGGAATTTGTTTCCTGGTAGTTTGGAGGAATCAGAGACCTTCCAATTCACCCAAAAGATCATTTTACCTTATGTGGGTCGTGTGTTGTGGACCTTTAGAAGTCTAGGTAGCCCTCCAAACGACACAACAAAACATATTTTCTTCCTCGTATACCGAGGTCGTCTGTTTTCTGGCTTTGTTTGAAGGAATCCGTAGCCCTCCAAACTGACCACCATAAATGACCACATTAAGGTAAGTAACATGTTGTGAAGAAACTGGAACCTTTACTGTCATCCAAACATTGCAATAAAACACATCCCCTGGTCTCATTATTTATACGTGGAAGGGGATGGTGTGTGTGTGTGTGTGTGAAGATTCTGTTTCCTAGCATAGTTTGGAGAAATCAATATCCCTCCACTATACCCTTACATTAAACAATGCCCTTTAACCCTTCCGGAATTCAACCTTTTTACGCATGCAGTGAACGGGTGTACTGTAGTGAGTCATCTTGCATGCAAATGTTTACTGACGGCTACGACACTATTAAAACTGTATCAAATGGGTTTGAAGAGAAGAGTATGTGGAGGTGGGACAGCAAGTAAACACCAAGGAAACAGAAGGAAAGGAGGGAGAACACTTGAGGAATAAATACCATGATCATTTTCTCTCCTTTTCATATAACGTCAGAGAGTACAATAACACTCCCCCACTTCAGTCAGCCTACATACCTACCAACCTACCAACCAACATGGCCTATTGCTTGCCTGCTTGCTTGCCCGGCTTTCTAACAGGTCGGTCACTGGCACACACCCTCTAAGTAAGCCTTGGTTGTTGTACTATGCAGAGGGTGTGGTCGAGGGGCGTGCATGGTATGGGAGCTGGTAAATGAATCAGTGTCCTCTCATTGAAGTTTGGTATGAAGTTTATTATGAAGTTGTTATGAAGTTTATTATGAAGTTTGTTATGAAGTTTATAATGGAATTTGTTATGAAGTTTATTTCTAGTTTGTTATCAAGTTTGTTATCAAGTTTGTTATGAAGTTTATTATGAAGTTTATTATGAAGTTGTTATGAAGTTTGTTTATAATGAAGTTTGTTATGAAGTTTATAATGAAGTTTATTATGAAGTTGTTATGAAGTTTATTATGAAGTTTGTGTATAATGAAGTTTGTTATGAAGTTTATTATGAAGTTTATAATGGAGTTTATTATGAAGTTTATTATGAAGTTTGTCATGAAGTTTGTTATGAAGTTTGTGGGTAAGGTAACAAAAAGCTATTATAGTGTAAAATGAAGTTAGATATCACTAGTTCATGTTCTAAATACGATTGATAGTTGATACACGAGTAGATTTAATAGGTGATTTTTTTTAAAGCTGCAAATGTCTTTCCTTGTCCAAATCCATGCATCTTCATTGGGCCATGCATGCACATATTGGGCTTTTCACAATCACACACACACACACACACACACACACACACACACACACACACACACACACACACACACACACACACACACACACACACACACACACACACAAACACACAAACACAAACATCATGTATGGGCCCCAGGATATACAAAGGTGTTGCAGACTGACAATTAACTCTCACCAGTCCTAAATTTGAGTTCATCACCTACTGACAGAAGTGGGAGAAAGGAAGGGAGGAAGGAAGGGAGGGAGGAAGGGAGAATGGAAGGAAAGAAGGAAGGGAGGGAGAGAAGGATGATTGAAGGAAGGAAGGGAGGGAGAGAGGGAGGATGGAAGGAAGGCAGCGAGAGAGAGAGAGAGAGGGAAGGAAGGAAGGAAGGAGAATAAAACAGGTAATAATATGAACACACAAAAATGAAAACTGAGAAACGATATTATGAAGTTATGGTTCATTACAATCACACCTACTGTACAGCCACAATCAAATAACCACAACACTCGCTTTCCATCGTGCAAATAAATTAGTATCATATCAAATATAATCATACAACACCTTACGTCAACTCAACCCCCTCAATTACTATTATGTTGTGCTGCAAAATCATACACGTGTTTTTCATTATTACCAAGATATTTACTACGATGGAAAGAAAGTGTCGGTGGATATTTGATTGTGGCTGTACATAACACTTCTTGGTCTTGGCTTTAGTAACTGAGGTGTCTATAATTATAATGTTGGTATGTACGAGTTGTACAAGTTGAGTACAACAAGGCATCAATTACAGTTAGTACAAAAAATTACTCTCACCATTGTCTGAGAGAGATAGAGGGAGACAGCTGTTGTTGTTGTTGTTATTGATGTTGTTGTATGGTTTACCAGCAGCCCCCAAATAGAAAAGATTGTTGGAGCGAGCCTTTGCCTTAGGCGGCTCGCCAGTGAGACAGAGACAGACAAACAGACAGAGGGAGAAAGGAAGAATGTAAGGGAGGAAGGAAGGGAGGGAGGGAGTAGTGCATGCAGTTCGCCTCCAGGAAGTTTCACCATGTTCTTACCTACCTACCTTCTCCTTCACTCCCCATGCCAGGCTGTTATCATTATAGATTTGTATATTGGATACTTTCTAAAAATAAATGAATCTGCGTCTGTTTGAAATCGGGACTCCCATTCTTTGATATATATATATATATATATATATATATATATATATATATATATATATATATATATATATATATATATATATATATATATATATATATATATATATATATATATATATATATATATATATATATATATATATATCACTAATGTACAGTAGTATTACAACGATGCCACATTATTTTTTCATATAGATAAATAAATGAAATAAAAACTATATCACTTATAGGTACCATTGAAACGATGCCACATGATTTTTTCCGTTATTATATCTTATTTTTTTATTTTATTATTATTATTATTATTATTATTATTATTATTATTATTATTATTATTATTATTATTATTATTATTATTACTACTACTACTACTTATGGGTAGCAGCAGAACGTGTAAGGACATTCGTGGTGTGGAAATTGTACCACTCATTCACTGAGATAAAATATTAATAGCGAATAGAAAACTCGAACAGACAGACGGAGAGAAATACGGCAGTAGAGGGAGAGAAGAGGGAGGGATGGAGGAGAGGGAGAGAGGAGGGAAGAGGGAGGGAGGAGAGGGAGGGTTGAGAGGAAGAGAAGAGGGAGGGTTGAGAGGAAGAGAAGAGGGAGGGTTGAGAGGGAGAGAAGAGGGAGGAGAGAAGAGGGAGAGGGAGGTAGGAGAGAGGAGAGGAAGGGAGGGAAGAGAGAAGAGAGGAAAGGAGAGGGGAGTTGGGGTCGGGAGGAACTGCAACGCGGGGATGAGAATTAGAAATGTAATCTTGGGAGATGGGAAGAAAGTTTGAAGGAATTACACAGAAAGCCCAGAGTAGAATTAATATAGAAAGTACAGCCACAATCAAATATCCACCAACACTTTCCTTCCATTGTAGTAAATATCTTGGTAATAACGAACAACACGTGTATGATTTTGCAGCACTTCATAATAATAATAATAATTGAGGGGGTTGAGTTGACGTAAGGTGTTGTTGTATGATTATATTTGGAAATGAAACCGATTTATTTGCACGATGGAAGGAAAGTGTCGGTGGTTATTTGATTGTGGCTGTACATATACTGTAGTTCCATTAGAGTGTACTACGGTAATAATTATAGAAGTCTGTGTGTCAAGATAGAAGAGTTAATTAAGGGACCCTGTGATGTAGTAAGAAAATTGTGGAGATGAATGAGTCCTTCAAATACTGCCACAAAACACACACACACCTATATGGAAGGAGCTTGTTTCGTGGCATTGTCAGGAGGAATCAGAAGCAACCAATTCTCATACACAATAACAGAGTCCTTATTAATGATCATAACTAGTAGGGAGAAAGTTGTTATCATAGCGTCAAGTGAAACGTGGACGAAATTTAATGACAAGGACTATATATAGAAGAGTGAGTTACATTTTAGCGTATATAGTTTTATTCAATGTTGACCTCAGACAGAAATAGGGAAGGAGGTGTAGCAATATAAGTTAGAGATAATATATAATGTTATGAGAAGGCAGATAATTATTAAGGGTTGATTCCACAGTGGTATTCGTTTTTTAGCTTCACAATCAATCACACTTGTAAGGCTTCATTATTTTAGGGTTGATTCCACAGTGGTATTCGATTTTTAGCTTCACAATCAATCACACTTGTAAGGCTTCATTATTTTAGGATTGATTCCACAGTGGTATTCGTTTTTTAGCTTCCCAACCAACCACACTTGTAAGGCTTCATTATTTTAGGGTTGATTCCACAGTGGTATTTGTTTTTTTAGCTTCCCAACCAACCACACTGTCTTGTAAGGCTTCATTATTTTCCAAAAGCTGATGAGTATCCACATTCACAAAATCTATCCAACAGTTAGATAATGATGATCACTGCATAGTTTACTCACCAAATTCATTAAATAATTCACCTATAAGTCATTTACATGGCTAAGATTCTTTCGTTTACGTGCTTACAAACCAGTACCAACGACTGTGGAATCGACCCTAAGACACAAAATCACTATGGTTAGATATCAAGAACGGTAAAGATAATCTAATTTTATGAGTTATATATAGACCATCAAATTTGGACAGAGACAAATGTAGACTGTTATGGGAGGAAATAATTAAAGCGTCGAGAAATAACAAAGTATATATTGTAGGATAAATCAACTTAAGGAATTATTAACTGGACGGATGAGACAGGACACCACGAGTCAAATGAGTTTCTAGAGACAATACAAGATAATTTCCTCCATTAGTTAGTACACTCGTGATACGTAATCCCTGACCAGAGACGAACGGCAGGCACCACACACACACACATACACACACACATACCCTGCATTCGAACTCAGCCTCTATAGGTGTACTGGGTGGGGAAATGAGCAATACCAGGTGATTCGAAGCTTTCTGCTCCTCACACTCTGGTCAGGAATTATGTATCACGAGTGTACAAGAGCCAATAAGGGGAGATAACATGCTAGATTTTGTATCACGAAGCGTTATTAATCGAACTGATAAGGTTATTTTACAGCCGTACTTAGCTTTAGTTAGACCACACTTAGACCACACAGTCCAGCTGGTGTCCATTTTACAGGATGGATATCAATTTGTTAGAGAGCGTACAAAGAAGGATAACTAAAATTATTCATAACCTTATAAAATCTCCCATATGAAGATAGACTTAAAAATCTGAACCTACACTCACTTGACAAACACAGGGTGAGAGGTGATATGATTGAGGTATTTAAATGGATAAATGGGTTTAATTAGGTGAATTAAGCAAGGTATTAAGAGTAAGTAGTCAAGATAGAACACGCTCAAATGGATTCAAACAAGAAAAATACCGTTTTAGACACGAAATAGGAAAACTTTGTCTTGGAAATAGAGTATAGTGGACGAGTGTAACAAGCTTTCTTATAGAGGTAATAAATGTAAACACACTGAATGGCTTAATAAATAGGTTAGACTGATATATGGACTCAAAGGGATGGGTCTGAATCAGGAGCTGCCAACAACTGAACCAACAGGCCTTATGAAGTTTCCTAAATTCTTATGGTCTTATGTTTTAATATTCTAGCCAAGCCTTAGCCTGAGGGGGAATGAACTACTTGAGGGAGGGGGGGAGAAGGGGAAGGGGAAAGGAGGGAGTGGAGAGAGAGGAGAGGGGGAAGGGGAAAGGAGGGAGTGAAGAGAGAGGAGAGGGGGAAGGGGAAAGGAGGGAGTGAAGAGAGAGCAGAGGGGGAAGGGGAAAGGAGGGAGTGGAGAGAGAGAGCAGAGGGGGAAGGGGAAAGGAGGGAGTGGAGAGAGAGGAGAGGGGGGGGAGGGGAAAGGAGGGAGTGAAGAGAGAGGAGAGGGGGAAGGGGAAAGGAGGGAGTGAAGAGAGAGCAGAGGGGGAAGGGGAAAGGAGGGAGTGAAGAGAGAGCAGAGGGGGAAGGGGAAAGGAGGGAGTGGAGAGAGAGGAGAGGGGAAGGGGAAAGGAGGGAGTGGAGAGAGAACAGAGGTGGAAGGGGAAAAGAGGGAGTGAAGAGAGAGGAGAGGTGGAAGGGGAAAAGAGGGAGTGGAGAGAGAGCAGAGGGGATAGAGGGAATGAGAGGTGGGAAATAAATTATAGCTGAGACAGAGGGGGGGAGGGAGGAAAGGAAGAAGGGGAGGGGGTCGACCTCAGTGTTACCTGGCACGGCGTGTAGTGGGAGGAAAGAAAGTTAAGTCTGGAATCTCGCTTATTATAGCCCGGCTGGACGGTAGACGTTCACGATGATGATGTCACCAGAGTCCATGTATGAGTGCCAGTAGTGTGTGAACCAAAGAACCCCTCAGTCACCTCACGACAACAGCCCAAGTCAATGTTAAAAACCAATAAAATACAACACCATTAGAATATTGGTCTTATATTCTATTGGTTTTGTGTTAAAGATGAATTGTTGGATATTTTGGTCAACTGTCAGCTACAATAGATTCTGGGCCTTGCATATTTTACCATAAATGATAGAGGGGTATTATATATAATTATAGGGTGATTCATCATTTCATGCATTATATAAATTGAATGAAGACCTGCTTGGATAATTCTAAGTAAAAATATCTCTATGGCTAAATGTCGAATTATATACATAGTAGTTTTGGTGTTACAATACATTTTTGATACTGTATTAAGGAAGACGAAAAGTGAAGGGAAACCCAACTAGATTTTGTTGTACATCCGCCAGCACAAATTCGCGTCCATCTCATGTACTTAATATTGCTAAAATGACCAGATAGTTACATTCTGAACCAGTTTTTATTTCAACAACATACGTAATTTACCATATGAGAACTATATCTGTCATCTCTACATTAAAATTGTATTACAACATCACTATAGCTAATACATACACGGGTGGAAATGAAGCGAACTTATGCTGCCGACTGTACATCTTTATTCATTGATTACGACAGTGAACTTATTTTTCATACAATCTAAAAAAAATGTTCAAGTTGCTGTTTGTTGATCTGTAACACCACACACCATTCCTGTACTACAAACATTTGAAACATATCCTCAGAAATGTTCAAGTTGCTGTTTGTTCATCTGTAACACCACACACTATTCCTGTACTACAAACATTTGAAACATATCCTCAGAAATGTTCAAGTTGCTGTTTGTTCATCTGTAACACAACACACTATTCCTGTACTACACACATTTGAAACATATCCTCAGAAATCTAGATGGAAGCCCTTCACATTTTATCCTCATAAATTAATACAGTATTATAAATGTATTGTAACAGATAAATATATATAATTCAACGTTTCATCATAGAGACAACAATTATGCTTAAAATTATCCAAGCAGTTCTTCATTCAATTTAATTAATGCATGGAATGATGAATCACCCTGTATTTATGTATATATATATATGTATCTTTTTACGAGGGGTTAAGGTGAGGTTAATTCCAATACATGAAAGAAGTTCTCAGACACAAAATTAACCAACTAATGAGGACATAATTATTG
>JAWQEG010003723.1:0-80656 GCA_033782935.1 Petrolisthes cinctipes | reverse complement strand
CTATATCAAGGCACACGACAAGGCCCCCATACCTAAATACAATAAGAGTCAAACAAAACAGTGTGTGTTGTTTTGGCAGCCCTAGAAATGTGACAGGCAAAACAAACTCTCCCCACCAGATGAGTTTGTCTTGAGGCTCACCACCACCACGGGGTTGTGTGTCACCCCCAAGGAAGTTGTATATATAAAGGATATGACCTAACCTAATCTTACCCAACCTATCCTTTCCTAACTTTCCCTAACCTAATCTAACCTTACCTAACCTAACTTTACCGTACCTAACCTAACCTTACCTAACATATCCTTCCCTAACCTTACCTAACCTTCCCTAACCTAACCTGACCTTATCTAACCTAACCTTAGTTACCTTACCTTACCTTACCTAACCTAACCTTTCCTAACCACCACACCTCCTTGGCCGCCCATGTCCCAGTACCCAACACGTGGGAAAACACCAATATTACCATACAGTCTCCTAAGCAGTGAAAGACGATAATAATGATGAAACACTATAACACCAGCCAAGCCAGGAAGGTCAGGTGGCACTTCAGTTACAGAAGAAAATGGATACATAGAATGAAACAGCATCGAAATTGTGTGTGTGGGTGCGTGTTGATCTGGACCTCGAAGCATTGCACGAAGTCAAAGAGAGAGAGAGAGAGAGAGAGAGAGAGAGAGAGAGAGAGAGAAGTGGGAGGAGGGGAGGTAAGGTCCTAGACACCACCTGTTAAACCCCCTCCCCCCTCCCTCCCCTATACACCCCTACACCTCACAACATTCAAGATGCCACAACTCATATTTATATCGCTTTTTTGTTTATCCTCCCACGCTGAGCACCCTGGGAAATTATCTATAAAATCAATAAAATCTTTCCTAATACAATACCAGAACGAACACTTTATTGCTCCTCGATGCGAGACTTCTATTCAATTCGGTTCATGTATTGGTGGTTCTGAAGGGGAAGAGACCAGACAGAAGGCAAGCGGGAGTCTTACACCGGATGCGAGGCCAGAGAGATACAGCTTAACAGTTCCCTCCAGGCTTTTTTATACACACAACACCAACAGCAGCAGGACTTTCGAACCCACGTCTTTATACTACTAACCCATTCATCATTCGTGCTCGATAAACGAAGATTCTGTACCAAGTAATTAAGTCCCTCCCTGTATGAAAATTGGAGGCTTCTGATTCTTCCTGACAATACCACACCACAAAACAAGCTCCTTCCATATAGTTGGTGTTTCGTGGCAATATTTGAAGGACTCGTTTACCTCCAATTCACTGACTACATCACAGGGTCCCTTAAATAACCTGAGCGTCACTAACAGACAGGTTGAGTCAGTGACGAAGGAAGGTAGTGGATCCAGGCTGGAGACACCTGACAACTCAAGACAGGAAGTAGGCAAGGAGCAATGGCGGGCCCGGCCTCGCTACTTCACCTTACCTCCCTCCCTCCTCCTACTCTACCTCGCCTCTCCCTTACCACCACCCTCATCCCTCCTCTCCCTTACCACCACCCTCATCCCTCTGATTCTACCCCGCCCCTCCCTTACCACCACCCTCATCCCTCCTTCTTTACCCCTCCTCTCCCTTACCACCACCCTTATCCCTCCTACTCTACCCCTCCTCTCCCTTACCACCACCACCCATCCCCCTCATGCTACCACGCCTCTCCCTTACCACCACCACCACCACCACCTTTCCCTCTCTTCCCCCCCTCTCCCCCTTACCACCCACCCCCTTCCCCTACCCCTACCACCACCACCACCTTTCCCTCTCTTCCCCTTACCACCCACCCCCTTCCCCTACCACCCCTCACACACGCACTGACGCAAAGTACCAAGACTGTAAATTCATATGTAGCGGGAATATCACGTATCCTATCTATCCTACTGTCGCCCCGCTACGCTGTCCCATACAAGTCAGCAACCAATAAGTGTCCATTCCACAACCAATAAGTGTCCATTCCACAACCAATAAGTGTCCATTCCACAACCAATAAGTGTCCATTCCACAACCAATAAGTGTCCATTCCACAACCAATAAGTGTCCATCCCACAACCAATAAGTGTCCATTCCACAACCAATAAGTGTCCATCCCACAACCAATAAGTGTCCATTCCACAACCACTGAGTGTCATTCCCACAACAAATCGTCTTAGGGTTTCAATAATTCGAATAGTTTAATCAGGTTGGTTGGGTCTGGCACTGTTCCTGTTTCATCTACTTTTAATCATATTTCTCCTCCTGCTACTCATTTTCCCTCTTCTCCTATTCCCCCCCTCTACCTCCTCCTCCTCCTCCTCCTCCTCCTCCTCCTCCTCCTCCTCCTGCTCCAAGCCGCTAGCGCATTCGTCGCGGGTCACCTGGACAAAAGGGGGTTTCATTACCATAACAATAGATGTTCGGAAGACGAGGAACAATAACAGGTGAAGCCAACTGACAGAGGCACAGGTCTGGCTCACTGGCTGGCTGGGAAGTGAGTGTAGCCGCCCACCACCTCCACCACTACCACCACCACCGGAGCCACCTACGCCCCTGGGACAATATACTCTTATTGTTTACGCATTTCACACTCGTAGCATTTAAGGGGGTACTGCAGTGTTGATAATTCCAGAGCAAATGATTCCTCCAAACTATTCCAGGCAACAGAACATCATTACTTTTGTTATTTTGGATGAATCAAGGTGCTCTAATGTACCAAAAGTGTATTGGCTCCATAAATAATATTCGTAGGTTTCTCTGGCTACGATACACAATCGAACAATATAAATGGCATACCTTCGTTCCAATCTAGTAGTCATGATAATATACTACTATACACGCCTGAAAGTGGGAAGCTTACCCCTGAAGCATTTAAATCTCCATTACACCCACCTCCTCCATCCACCTACCGTTCCTCCCCATTGTCCCCCCTTCCACCCTCCCTTTGATAAACCTCAATTTACCTCTCCTCCTCACGACCGTCCTACCCACCATAAAGTATTCAATCCTCACCAATCCTCAGAAAACCCTACTAACTAAAACAACACCCCTATCCTGCCCTATATACCCTCATCTCTATTCTATTCTTCCTCATCAATCCTCAGAAAACCCTACTAACTAAAACAACACCCCTATCCTGCCCTATATACTCTCATCTCTATTCTATTCTTCCTCATCTATAGCTATACGGTAACCATTCCTCTCCCACAGCCCTGGACGTTCCATTACCACACCAATTTCTCCCTTACTATAGCATTTCCATTTCATCCCAGTACACATTTCTTGAAGGGAAGGTGGTACAGTGAAGGTAAATCTGTAGCAGTTGTTGATTCCTTCACACTCTATCAAGCAACAGCCAGGCCACCATTATTTTTGTTTATCTGGTCCTATTCCCTGGCATAGTTTGGAGGAATCAAGACGTTTTAATGTACCAAAAGTATACTATCACTTTAACGCCCATTTTCCACCCACTTTTCTCTTACTACTGTGTCTCCTGTCGGCGTTCCCAGTCACTCTATGGTATTCTTTCTATCCTCGTAACTCCACTCCTCCAATCGTCCATCTCTACCCTAAATTTTTTACCCCTTCCTTTCCCGGCACATTCCAGTCTATTATAGGCCGATTAGGCTACTACTACTCCTCCCAAACCCTTCAGTACATTCCCTCCCAACCCCGCCCTTCCTCCCTATTACCAGAATCCTCCTCCTCCTCTCAAATCAGCCCGCCTTCTCTCGTAGGTAAGCCCATCACCATCACGTTCCCTCCAACCCCAGTCCACTCCCTCTAAGTCTAACCCAATATTGTGGTTGCCCGCAACTCTCTCATCATCATCATATCTATTGTCTGGATACCATCATTATCCATTAGCGCCACATTCATGACCACCATTACTATCATCACATATCGTTCTGCAAACTATGGGACATTCACAGTCCTGGCCTACCCTACACCTTACACTCGATGCAGAAACGTACACGCAGCCCCTTTACAAGAAAAAAAGACACGTGTATATACAACACAAGCGTCTCTTTCCATCCTCCACATTCTCCCCGGAAATTCCCATGCTTCGGTAAGGTTGCGTACGGTCCAGTGGAGACGTGACAACTACACATGTGTCACGTCACCATCACACTGAACAACTCGGCATCCATGGCGGCCGGGGACGAGGAGTGATATTTTCTGCGTCTACCACGTTCCTTATTGAGACGTTATATACAAAGGTTAAAGGGGAGATTCTCTTGTTGGTGAATTGGAAGGTCTGTCTGTGATTCCTCCAAACTATGCCTGGAACAGACTACCCTAATTGCTACTTTAATGGGGGATCAGTGTCCTGGTATTGTTAGGAGGAATCAGTAGTCTTCCAATTTATCAACAAGAGAATATCCCCTTATAAGGCAAAACCCCTGATGTGTTGTGGACGATATAGGGTTGAGGACGGAGGAGGAGGAGGTTGAAGTCAATGGTCCGCATCATCAGTGTCCCTGTAGCGCCTATCATCTTGAGTTTATACCTATCCTGTCATATACATGTTGCCTGAACGATAAGGAACTGTTTCGTTTTTTTTGGTGACGGATGGAAGTGTTGATTCTGAAGACGTGACAATTTTTTTTTTTTTTTTTTTTTTTTTTTTTTGGGGGGGGGGAAGATTTGTATTTATTCTCTCTCTCTCTCTTTCTCCCAGGTGCACAGAGGATGGTATTCTCGACCTTGTCCCATACCAGGGAGTACGACTATATAGGAGAGATAGCTACTTGTAGGGGGAGCCAAATGTTTAAACACATCTTGCCACCTATAGACCACAACAAGAGAGAACAGGAGATGCCCACAAAAAAAGACTGAACATAATGGTACTTCAGCAAGGGACAAATGGAGAACCACACTTTAGGGATTAAGTTGGTATGTACACACGACCAAGAGAAACTATCGGTGCAATTCTCGTGTGAGACAACATGACACCAGAGACGATAGATACTGAAAAATGGCTTGTTAATTCTCGGGGCATCATGAGCTGTGCCAATCATTACGTACAGAACCATCAGACCCCTCCTGTTCGATAGATATTTTTTTAATCGGGTTTAGGCTACATATATAGACAGCCAAGGGAACGGCCATAACACGCAGGCAAGCAGAGGGAAGCATACTGCACTTTTCGTTCCACTTCGCTGGCCGTCAAAGAAGCAAAGACGACGATGTGATGGTGGCGCCGTCTGGCAATCCTGTACCAGACTGTCTGTGAAATTATTCCCTCTGGCGGTACCGTACTGTGGAAAAAAAAAAAATGTATCCTCTCCTCCAATAACGCCATTGTCCTGCCTGATGTGCATGACCTCGCTAAAGTCACTCATCTTCTGACTATCATCATCATTAGCTGTTTTAAGGGGGTAATAAACTTTTGATACATTGGAGTGCCTCGATTCCTCCTCCTAGCCTATGCCAGATAAAAAAAATATATATATATGGTGGTCTGTTGCTTGGAATAGTTTGCGGGAATCAAGAGGCCTTCCAATTCACCAACAAAAATAATCTCCCCTTAAAGTCCATTGCAAAACGAAGGACCTACCCAACACTCGCCACCTCTCAGTCTACCCTAGTTTTTCCTTTCATATTATCGTTGTCTGTTTCAAGGACATGTACTGTACATACGGTACTTAAATCCTAATTTATACAAGCTTCCTGAATTTGTTATTGTTTAAAAGAAAATCAGAACAGTTTTGGTCCAGTGACTTGAGAGAGGAGGCCGAGACAGCTGTCCCCGAAACTGTTTAGGGAGGACGAAAAACAATAATCTGAAACCAAAAAGTATTTCTCAGGGGGACACTCGAGAAAATTGGCGTATGGATGGACAGCACAGATAGACAGCTAAATGTTACGTGTGGATGGACAGGACAAAAAGAATGTTGAGACGCCTTGCTGGTTCAAAACAGGGAGGGATGCAACGTCAGCAGCAGGATGGACAGGACAAAAGAAACAGGAGAGACAGGCAATGTGACAGGAAAAAATATCTTTATCATGTTGTAAGGGCAAAGAGCAGTGGCATTGAAGCAGGCGGTGAAGGAGAAGACAGGGAAAGAGAAGGAATGGAGGAGGAGGAGGAGGAGGAGGGATGGAAAGTAAACAGTAGGAAGAGAAGGAGACACACGAGAAGGAAAGGAGAGGGGATGAAGTACACGAAACAAGAAAAATAAAGGACAAAGGAGGGAGAAAATACTAAGATGAAAAATATGGAAAGGAAAGGTTAAGATGAAGGGAATGGGAAGTTTAAATTCAGATGAAGGTAATGGGATGTTTATATTAAAATGAAGGGAAGAGAAAAAATACTAGGATGAAGGGAAGGGGAAGGAAATATTAAGATGAAGGTAATGGGACGTTTATATTAAGATGAAGGGAAGAGGAAGCAAATATTCAGATGAAGGGAAGGGGAAGGAAATGTTAAGATGAAGGTAAAGGGAAGTTTATATTAAGATGAAGGGAAGAGGAAGTACCTATATATTCAGATGAAGGGAAAAGGAAGTAAATATGCAGATGAAGGGAAGGGGAAGGGGAAGGGGAAGGGTATGTAAAGATGACAGGGCCAGTGTTTACCTTGTTTGTGGGAATAACACTGTATGTCCACTCCAAACATCCCGTCCCCTATACCCACCCCCACCACCACCCACCACCCACCACTATAAGGCTCTACGGGATAAGTACTTCCTCTCCACTCCACTCCACTACTCTCCCTCCCCCTCCACTCATCCCCTCGCGACCCTTGTGTGACCTGTTTGGCTCCTGACATGTCGTGGGAAAGTGAAGGTGAGGTCAGCGATTGTGGCAGGTCAAGCGAGGAAAAAAAAAAGAGAGAGAGAGAGAGAGAGAGAGAGAGAGAGAGAGAGAGAGAGAGAGAGAGAGAGAGAGAGAGAGAGAGAGAGAGAGAGAGAGAGAGAGAGAGAGAGAGAGAGAGAGAGACGTGGAAAACAGGAGGGGAGGGAGATGGTGGATGAAGCATAAGAGGCGTCAGAGGAAGAAAGAAATGACAGAAAGAAATGCATAGGGAATACAAAGGAAGTCAAACAGCAGCACACCTCCTGTACTGATGGTTTGGGTCTAAAAAGCTATTAAGGGGGTAGTAGTGTTGGTAAGTCAGGAGTAACCAATTCCTATAAGCTATTAATTATCAAATCACAGGTCACCATTGTTTTTGTTTGTCTAGATCTGTTTCCTGGCATACTTTGGGAAAATCAAGGCGCTCCAGTATACCAAATGTGTATTAGACCCACTTCTATAACTAACTAAGAGAGGGAAAGGATAGAAAAGTAGAAAGGTAAACAAGGCACTGTCACCAAGATGGAGGCTGCTGATTCCTCCTCAATGAGACCGCTTTTGTAATAGAATGTGATCTGCTTTGTGGAACCGTAAGAAGTAACCATATAAGCAACCAACATTGACGTAATCCCCTTACATGAACGAGTGGGTGAGAAAGAAAGCGAGCCAAGAGTCAATTGAGTGGTGTGTGTGGGGGGGGGGGAGGGGACAGGAGTCAATGCAGGAGTGAGTAGGCATGATACAGAACGAGTGAGGAGTGAGTATGGCAAGAACGAGTAAGGAGTAAGGAAGAAACAAACGAATAACGAGTAAGGAGTGAGTATGGCAAGAACGAGTAAGGATTAAGGAAGAAACAAACGAATAACGAGTAAGGAGTGAGTGTGGCAAGAACGAGTAAGGAGTAAGGAAGAAACAAACGAATAACGAGTAAGGAGTGAGTGTGGCAAGAACGAGTAAGGAGTAAGGAAGAAACAAACGAATAACGAGTAAGGAGTGAGTGTGGCAAGAACGAGTAAGGAGTAAGGAAGAAACAAACGAATAACGAGTAAGGAGTGAGTATGACAATAAAGAGAAACGAGTACAAAAGTGAGGGAGGATGTGGAAGGTTGGGCAGGTCGGGGGTCCCAGCATTACGAGTGTGTGTGTGTGTGTGTGTGTGTGTGTGTCCTGCGGCAGTAAGTGAGTCGCCCCAGGGCACACCCCAGGTCCTACCAGTCCGCCCACCTCTGCTCTGTGTGTGTGTGTGTGTGTGTGTGTGTGTTTTATAATACGATATAGTCTACATAATACAGCTCACTATCAATTTATCTTCTGTTAAGGGGATAGTATACTTTTGGTACATTGGAGCACCTTGATTCCTCCAAAGTATGCCAAGCAGAAAACAGGACCAGGTTACCAAGAATAATGGTGGCCCACATGTTACTTGGAGTAGTTTGGAGGAATCAGTTACTCAAGATTTATCAACACTGTACTTAAGTCTCCTTTAATCTATATAGACCTATCTGAACACACACACACACACACACACACACACAGCAATTCTACCTCTACTGCACTGTGGGTCCGGGGAGACTTCATCTTTGCTGTGGTTTTCTCTATCTCTTTGCCCAACAACTTCTTCCATACATGTTGTTGTCTTATCGAAGTGTATCGTGGACATCCTGAGGTGTTATTAGTGTGTCTCTTTATCTCGCTCAGGAGGAAACAAATAATAAAAAAATGGTGGCGATGGGAGAATCAATCAATCAACGAGAAGGGGAAATTATTATTTAAAATTAGATATACTTAAGAGGGAAAGGCAAGGTAAGAAATATAAAACGAACGAGAGAGAGAGAGAGAGAGAGAGAGAGAGAGAGAGAGAGAGAGAGAGAGAGAGAGCCTGGGGTTCATGTTGGTGGGGTTTGGGGAAGCGGAAACTACTGGTCACAAGGAACCCGTTGGAGGAGGAGGGAGAGCCGCCCCCTCCTCCATCATCCTTCCCCCCGCCCCCCTCCTCCATCATCCTTCCTCCCCCCGCCCCCCTCCTTCATCCCCCTTTACACGTTCCCTCACGTTCACTCCAGCAAAAACGTTCACGGTCTGCATCTTCTAGAGGGGGTGGAGGTGGGGGGGGGGGATCAGATGTGGGTTGGGGAGGAGGAAAGATGGAGTACCAGTATGTTAAGAAGGAGGGAAGGTGGCGGGGTTGGGGGGGGGGATTCTGATGGGGGAGGGGGAGGGTGAAGGATGATGGAGTGTGTTAAGAAGAGTGAGGGAAGGGGGAGGGGTGGGAGGATTCTGGTAGGGGAGGGAGGGAGGGTGAAGGAAGATGGAGGGAAGGAAGGGGGAGGGGATGGGTGGATTCTGGTGGGGGAGGGGGATGATTAGGGAAGATAGTGTGTTAAGAAAGAGGGAGGGAAGGTGGCGGGGGTGGGGGGATTCTGGTGGGGGAGGGTGAGGGTGAAGGAAGATGAAGATGTTAAGAGGGAGGAGGGAGGGAAGGCGATGTGGGGCGGAGGAAAATAGGGGTGGAAGGGTGAAACAAAGATGGAGGGAGAGGGAGGGACGGAAGGAGGGAGCCGATGATGGGATGGGATGGGAAGGGAATGGAGGGAGGGAGGGAGTGGAAACCTTGACCTTAAATAATAATGATCTCGAATATTAGCTAAGTCTATACACCCGATCACAATTATGTCATCCGATCATTGGGATTTTTGGGAGTCCTTAAAATTTCACCTCGAACGACAAAACATACGCCAGTTAAGAGGGTAGTACACTTTTGGTACATTAGAGCGTCTTGATTCCTCCAAAGTATGCCAGGAAACAAGATCAAATAAAATAATAATAAAAATAATAATAATAGCCTAATAATAATAATAAAAATAATAATAATAAATATAAAAATAATAGTAACAATCATCATCATACAGGGTAATAATAATAATAATAATAAATCAAAATAATAATAATAATGGTGGCCAGTTGTTTGGAATAATTTGGAGGAATCAAGATTTACCAACACTGTACTTTCCCCTTAATTAAGAGGTCCAGTACCCTATTATAAACCTATGTATTTGTTGAACTATCGGATTTAACATTTGTCTCTCTTTTTTTTTACTGTCTACCCATCCAAGCTTAGCCTAATACAGTATTATTATATAGGCCTAACAGTATGCTAATTTTGTAATAAGGCGATTTCGTTCTTTTGTATAATATTCATGGGACTGTAGGATTCAAGAAATGGCAGTATTATTAAAGGGACAGTAGTGTTGATAAATCTGGAGCTATTAATTCCCTCAAACTCTTTCAAGCATCAGGATACTATTATTGTTGTTGCTAATCTGGTCTTGTTTCATGGCATTTATGAAGGAATCAAGTGTACCAAATGTACCAAAAATATCTTATCCCCTTAATTAATATATCTTAAGGGGGAAGTTTTTGAGTACGTAAATCTGGAGCAACTGATTCCTCCAAACTATTCCCAGCAACAGGCCACCATTATTTTTGTTAATCTAGTCCTGTTTCCTGGCACACTTTGGAGGAATCAAGGCGCTCCAATGTACCCAAAAAAAAAAAAAAAGTATACCATCCCCTTAATCAGATGACATAAACATTTGGGGATATGGTCGCGAATTTACGAGCTCGAGTGTACCATGGAAGTTAATTAAGAGGCGAGTCCCAGTTCTACTACGATATACCCATGATATACGTACAATAAACACACAAACATAATATAAACAAATAATTCCCAAAAGCATAAAAGCACAGAAGTTCCCACGAGAAACACACCCGAGACGACAATTCCAATTCCAATAAATCTGTGAGTCGAGAAAACATGAAACCCGAAAACGCACGAATAAAAAAAAAAAAAAAAAAAAAAGTCAAGAAATGAAAAGGCGATGTGGTCATAAATATTAAGTACGGTTGTTTTCCACCAGCTAAGTTGTTATTACGGATTATATACCCTTCTAGCCCGTATATCCCTCTTCACAACTTCTCCCCCCCCCCCTCACCCATGTACTTCTGTAATCCTAATACATGCAACCCCCCCCCCCTCTCTCTCTCTCTCTCTCTCTCTCTCTCTCTCTCTCTCTCTCTCTCTCTCTCTACGAGTTTCATGCCCTTCTTAATCCGTGTGTCTCTTGAAACAAACCCCTTACTGCCTATTACCTTCAACCCATCCAGTTCCGTCTTAATAATTATCCTCTTAACCTCACCAAAACCTTTCTTTCCCACCACTACCGTAGGCTACCTCTCCATCCACCTCCAACTCTACCCAACTTTACACAATCACCCTACCACCACCATCCTCTCTCTTCTGTTCTCTCCTTTACACAATCACACTTCTATCACCACCACCATCCTCTCTCTTCTGTCCTTTCCTTTACACAATCACCCTTCCACCACCACCACCATCCTCTCTCTTCTGTTCTCTCCTTTACACAATCACCCTTCCACCACCACCACCATCCTCTCTCTTCTGTTCTCTCCTTTACACAATCACCCTTCCACCACCACCACCATCCTCTCTCTTCTGTTCTCTCCTTTACACAATCACACTTCTACCACCACCACCATCCTCTCCCTTCTGTCCTTTCCTTTACACAATCACACTTCTATCACCACCACCATCCTCTCCCTTCTGTCCTCTCCTTTACACAATCACACTTCCACTACCACCACCACCATCCTCTCTCTTCTGTCCTTTCCTTTACCATATGTTACCATACCCCCCCCCACCCCTCCCCTTTTGTCCTCTCGGCCCGAAAACCCCTACCACTATACCACCACCACCACCACCACGCTCCTGTCCCTTCATACACCCTTCTCCCATCCCAACCCATCCTAAACCTCCTCCTTCCCTATTCCTTTCCCTTTCCCTTCACCCTTCTCCTGCCTCCACCACATCAATTCTACTACAACTAGCCTACTACTACTACTACTACTACTACTATCCTTTCCTAAACCTCCTCTTCCCTTCACCCTCATCCACCACATCTATTCTTCCACTGCAGTACAACTACTACATATACTATACTACCCTACCAGTACAGTACTACCCTTTCCTAAACCTCCCCTCCATACCTCCTCCACCTCTCTCCCTAAGGATGCCAGTGAGTGCCTAGGGTCAGGTTGGCACAAGGGTCGCTGTGGCCTGCACCCCGGGACCCTGAAAGCAGATACCCCCACGGAAAAAAGCCAGCAGGGAGAGATGACGAGGATCAGGGCCCTCCCCCTAACTCACTCCCTCCTTCCCTCCCTTTCTTCTTTTATCTTTCCTTCCCAGTCAGTCTTTTTCCTCCTCCCTCCCTCTTTCCCTTACCCTAACTTCTTTCATTCATCCCTCCTCTCTCCATCCTTCCTCACCCTTCCTTTCTTACCTCTCTCCATGTCTGCCTTTCCTTACACTCCCACGCTAGCCTTCGCCTTGCCACACTCCTTTGAGCTAACTTATCATTAGGCTAGGCAACTAATTCTATCCTCGCAGTTAGCCTACTTCTGTACAGTAACAAGTTGATTATTTTAATGGTTAGCACAGAGTTCCACTCAATTTGAATGTTGAAATTATATACGTTTCAATCATTCGAACTTAACTTATCATTCAATCATATTTGCAATACAATTCCCAACACTTTCACTAAAAGAACTCGCAAGTCCCGTTACTCCCGTATACCAAACTAACTTATTAAGCCAACCATATATATATAAAAGGACCCCGTTCCCATTAAGTCAATTTCTCCATTTTCCGTCCCCATTAATTTACCGAGTGTCTTCTCCCTTTGCCCTCACATACTTCCCTCCCCATTCCCTCCACTTCTCTCCCATGACATAATTATATTCTCCCCTCTTCACAAGTCTCCTTTCCTTTATTCTCCTCTCAACTCCACGCCCTACATAACGTAATTAAACGGAAATAAATAAATAAATATATATATATTATGCTTGACGATGCGAATAAAACTACATTATATCATTAAAAACAAGTATGTACCGTATGTAGCCTTCTTCAAACCCTGACCAACTATGCGTGGCTTATCTACCATATGTCCTTCTTTTTCATCACATCATTATCAATTACTACCGCACAGCCTATAATGTACAGTACTGTAAAACCTATGTGTGCTCATCATATTGCGAATTTTGGTTATCAATACTATTACAATTACATATACAGTGCAGAACAGCCTTCTAATAAATTATATCATTAATTCCAACCCTCTCCAAGCCTGACAGTTCACACGGAGCAAAGTTGTGAGCAGGGAAAGAAAGTGGGAAAAGAAAGTGTTCGTTAATGTTTTTAACATGAACATGGGACGTGTAGCATCAATGGTAAAACAAGTGTTGCCAGGGTTAGTTTTGTATATAGTCACACTGTTCTTCTCCCAAGGTACTGTACAACAAATATTGTCCCACGAATTGTCATTTATTTCCTACGGTACCAGTTCGTTCATTATATAGCAGTCACATCTACATAGTGATAATACTAGATAGAAGAATATACACTCCATTTACTCCACTGCAGGACAGGATTGCTCCACTAAGGGAAGGTAGCCTACAGTACCAGCCAGAATATCCAATCCACACTGACTTAAGGGGATAGTACACTTATGGTACATCACCAAAGTAATTGTATTCTGTTGCTTGAAATAGTTTGGAGGAATCAGTTACTTTAGATTTACCACCAACAACAACAATGTACCATATAACCCCTTAATCCCTCTGGCTGGTGATGATACTCCTACAATGAACGTTCTCCGGATAATGCCACACTAGGCAAATTAACTCCATAAGAAAAACTCATCTTGAGACTTTCGCTACTCCCTTGTTCCACCCAACCTCAGAGCCATGCACCCACCCACTTCGGGACCTGGACGCCCTCTCCTTAGCAGTTTCCCACACCCCTCCTTCCTTTCCTGTCGCCCCCTCCTTCCTCTCTTTCGTTCCACTTCCTTCACTCCCGTCTTCCCACTCCATTCCACCCTCTTTCCTTCACTTCACTCCCTTCCCTTCCCTTCCCTTCCCTCTTACTGCTCCCCGCCTTCATCTATCTCCTCTTCATTCTTCCCCCCCCCCCCACTCTCTCTCTCTCTCTCTCTCTCTCTCTCTCCTGCATTTACATCTTTAACCTTTCTTCAATATCTACCCTTTTCCATTGCCACTAATTCTCTTCAATTTCCTCCCCCCCCCATCCATACTACGACTACTGTACAATTCCAACTGGTTAAGGCAACACCACAGTCACATCACTAAACCATATTATAAGCTACGTTACCCTCTTACCAAAAACACTCCCAGTCACCGTAACATAATAGCCTAATCTACTTCTTACAGGTACACTCGTGATACATAATTTCTGACCAGAGTGTGAGGAGCAGAAAGCTTCGAAACGCCTGGTATTGCTCATTTCCCCACCCAGTACACATATAGGGGCTGAGTTCGAATACAGGGTTTGTGTGGTACAGTACCTGCCGTTCGTCTCTGGTCAGGGATTACGTATCACGAGTGTACACCCAATAACAAACCCATTACACTCCATCTCAATAACCAACTAAGCATATAGCCTACTTCATCCTGAATAGTTTGAAGGTTAGAGTTGTGGGCAAGAATAATCATGGTGTTGAATTGATCCCTGGACCTTGGTGTTGACATGGCTCTGTTGTTTGTTTATGAAGTGATAGTACCGGTACAACGCCATCGTCAACACCATCAAAGTTCTTGCCTACGACCTTAATTAAGTAGCCTAATCTGATTCCATTCCATTTGTTGATTTAATTCATCTTATAATTTTAAGATAATTTTCATTATCAAACATTGCTTTGAATGGCACCTTCCTTCCTCTCAGAGACAAAATGTTTATGTTTAAAATCATACCCAGGAAATGTGCAGTAGCAAGATATTAGGCTATAGAGGAGGCAATCGTGACGACCACACAAACCCAAGTAAAGCTACTCTGTTCTACCCTCTCACCACATCAACAACACCAGCCAGTCACTGTAACTCCCCCTCAACCCCTTCCAACCCCAACCCGTGACCCTGTGACCCCCCCGACCCCCAAACAGCCCCGGGGCAACCCATCTGAATACCCTACCCACGACCAAGGAACTTTAGTCGGAGGCAAAAAAGTTAGTTATATACTAGAGGCTTTCCAAACAAGAGCGGCGTATCAACCAACACGTATGAATAACTCTGATGCCCCTCCTGCCCTGAAAAATATCTACCTTGTGTAGAACCAGTACTTTTGTTGCGACTATAAAAATTTCCAGTAGCTAACACACACACACACACACAACACTCAGACACCACACAACACACACGTACACTTCTCAACATACACCCACATACTGTATACACTCTACAATTAGTAAACAGTGCCTTATTGACCATTATGAAGTCGACAGGCGTTAAGGCCAAATAACCAAGCCAAGTAGCAAACAAAGTATTACTATGCACATGGTATTCCTCAATTCCCACCGACAACACGAAGGATCCGTTTCGTCACTCAAAATCATACATTTATTGATAAGGCTATAATTATTACCCGAAAAGTTCTATTTTAAAGATAAAGGTAAATATATATAAATTAATTGTACCATAACAGTTGCCATACAATACAACCTGTTCACCCCTGTTATCGATTTACACCTTAATTTAATCATAAAATAATTTCAAGAATGAATCACAAACCAATATATGGTACTTGCATAATGACACTAGGCTATACGGTACTGTATATTCATGCTTAAGTTTGTCATCACCGACGAACCAATAAAAGAACAGGTTATCAAATTGTGGTCAAGAAAACCTGTGAATCAGTAAGATTACCATGTTAGAATGTGAACATCTTAATCCGCAAGAGTATCGAAAAATATCTACAAGAAGGCTTGGTAGGAAATGTTTGCATGGCTAAGCACTAGCCCATGTATACACTGTCTAACAAGTATAATACACACACACGACAGAGTGTTTAGCCACGCTACAAGGGAGCATGGAGTGGGGAAGCTGACGTGAGTGAGCGTGAGGGACTGGCGGACGCAACAAAAGAGGTGTGTAAGGACTTTCATGAGGTAATGGGAGCCAGAGTAATGGGCTAATGGGTAAGAAGAATGAGTAGGCGGCCCTTCAAATGAATGAGAAGAGCAAAACCTTAACGAGAGCAAGCATGAAGTGGAAGATTGCAAGAAGAATGCGAAAGTGGTCTTGAGTAGCTGACACATACTCTAACGTACACGACAATGACTAAGAGAAATATTAGAGACAATAATGCACACTATAATAGTATCCTGCATTTAGGACAATATTTAATAAAGGGCCGAACTTATGAGGAAAGAAAAGGGATAAGGCAAGTTTGTAAAGTATAAGAAACGAGTAGGAAGCAGCGGATGGATGAATGATAACGATTAATAAAAGAAGTAAAACACGTGTAAAGGAGGAAGGAAGGAAGGAATAAGTTCAATCATAACAGGAAGGGCAAGAAAATGGAAGGAAGGAGAGGATAGGGAATAAGTTCAGTCAATAACAGGAAAGGGCGATAAAAAGGAGTAAACATGCACTAAGTGATACTCAGAGATTACTCCAAAATAACGAGCGAAGGGTGGATGGCCTCGATCTGTATGAAGCGGGGGGAAGAAAGGGTGAGGGAGAAAGGATGGTGAATTGAAGTCATGTGAGGTATGGAGGATTGAAAGGAGGTGGGGAAGTAAGGAACAACGGGAAGAGAAAGGAAGATGACAGGAAAAAGTAAGGGTGAAGAAGGGAAACAGGAGAAAGAAGCCAGAGCAAAGAATACAAAAGTGAGGGTGAGACTGACAAATATAACACCAGAAAGAGATTGCAGAAGATACAAGAGAGAAAAGAGAGAGGAAGAAAAAACAAATGAGTGAAGTACTAGAAAGCAAGATGAAAAAAATAATGGAAAAGAAGGCAGGGAGAGGGGAAAGGAAGACTGGGAACCAGAAAGGTGAATGAGAAGGAATGGTGGGAAAGGAAGAATGGAGGTATGAAAGCAGGAAAATGGTGAGACAGGAATGAAGGAAGGTTGGGAAGGAAAGTGGAAAGGGAGAGGGAGGAAGAAGCGGATGGAAAGAGGGACGTGGGGCGAGGAGGAAGAGGGACGAGGGAAAGAGCGAGGTGATAGGGGGAAGGAGGGGTCCTGGGAAGTGTTCCGGTGGGTGGGTGGGATGATCACTCCTTGTCCTTGGACCTCCTCGGACACGCTCGCCCTCACCGCCCACTGTCCAGTCCACCATCACCGGCACCAGTGTACCGGCAGCAGGCTATAGCAGTCGGGGGCACTGATCCTACAACAACTTAGCTCATACTAATGTAATCTCATAAAACACGTTAGAAATAAGGCTATAGCAGTAGGGGGCACTGATCCTTAAATTGACTTTCAACAACGTAGCTCTTAATAGTTAAAATGAGTTCTCAAATAAGATACCACTTGGAGAATTTCGCAACTTTCATAACGAAATATATATGTTTGTTCGGCATCAACAATAGATGAGCCCAAACTTGTGCCCTACTAAATATTGTGGTATAGGCCTATACGGTATATAACCATGGCGATAAAGGTAAATAAACACAGACTACCTCCACATTTTCTTATCGCTATACCCATAATTCTCACGATAACGAAGGTCACTCGCACCAGGCTAGTAAATTCCTTTCCTTCCTTCTTCCCTTTCTTATCTCATCTGAAAAAGTGCAGAGATAGAACTATCTTATCAAAGCGTCGGCTTGCCTAAAAGGTGTTCCGGAACACTGCCTGACATACCGTACCATATAGTCTGATAACAAACATTATACTTATTAATTACCCTTGGCAGTTTTGGATGAGCTACTTCTTCCAAATTACAATATTTTACGGGCAAATTAATAAACCTCTCTGGTGTTTAAGTTCACGAGCCTCTGAAGTTGTGGGAGGCCTACAATGGATGTGGTTAATGATTTGGCAATGGAGGCGACAGAGTTTTTTTATTATTGTTGGTAGCTTTATATATGGTAGTGTTTTAACACAAAAGGCGGAATTCGAAAAATATGTCCTTATGCACAGTATATATAGCCCATTACAAATTCGGTATTAAATAGGATCCTACATTTCTTCACAGAATTTAAGCATAAAAATTTGTGAGAACAATCCATACACACTGATAGGCAATATTAATTCACTAGTGTTTAATTTATCTTTACCTGTTAGAAGTTAACACAACGCAACGGGAAGGCTGTAATGTGAAATATATAAATAGGCTATATTAGTAATAAATTATGGGTCAAATTAATTAGTTTTTCAACCTTGAACGACAAGTGTGCTTACCCCAGCCCCTCAAAAATAGTTTCAGCATATAGAAACGTATAAAGTCGTCAGTTGTTTACACATTAACAAAATATATTAGGTTGGCACTTAGGTAACCTCAGAGCAATGTCAGAAACAATCTTATTATCAGATAATGATCCATGACGCATCTTGGGATGGGGTATCCTACTCGAAAGCCTTGCGGCCATATAAGCCTACGTAACGCTACCAATACTCACGCAAACTGCGGTGATTGAGCATTAAAGCTTTCATGTGCATCACTGCATGTTTTCTGACTCCATAGTACCAGTATTCTGACATCTCTCAGTATAGTTGTCAACGTCCCTATAGCCTACTTGTCAGTCGTCTCAATCAATGTGCTTTAAGAAGCCTAATGACTATTTAATAGTTCCATATAAAAGACAACCAATGAAACTATGAATATACCCCTAACAGCAGGTGACAAGATGGTGTTAGCCAGATTCACAGATGTGGAGTGAAAGAGCCAACACACATATGTGTATGTATAACAATAAGTGTGTATACCGGTACTGATGCTTAATAGGGCTTTGCAGGACTAGGCTACAATGTAGTGAATGGAAATAAGTAATAGTACTATATTATAGTATACGACTCTGAAATATGCAACAGCACGAGCCTATACGACTCTAAAATGAAATGTGTAATATGGCATTTGGTTATACGGTACAGAAAGGAAATACGCAGCGTAAGAAAGCTTTGGTAGTGATAGCCTACTGTAAACATGCTTTCCGGTAGGGATAGCCTACGGTAATCATGAAGCGTGACTTACAGAACTAGGACTAGCCATCAGTCAAATACAGCTATATACACCAATAATGAAATGAAGATTGTTTCGCTTAGGTCTACACAGCAATAAAACATAAAACAGTAATCACACTATTATTAGGAGGCATGAGGTTGTACGTTTTGAGAAAGAAACAGTACCGTACAGTAGGCTAAGAAACGAGTGTATGGGAATGCTAATTATAAAACACGAAAAAGGCGACTATAATGGTACACACCTTTTTCCTCGATGATAGCTCGGCTTCCCTCCAGTACGAGCAGCAACAGCAAGCCCATCCAGACGAGGCTGCTGACGGAGGCTCCCGTGCCTCCCAGCCCCATGGTAGTTCCTAGGTCACACTACTACTCCTGGTAACTGACACCACCTCCAGATCTCACATCCCCTGCCGCGCCCACACCGACAACAAACCTACACACAGGGTCTAAAGTTGTCTTACTATAATAAAACAATTTACAAGTGGAGTTACAGTGCTGTTTTGTAGTTGTCGTAGTGCCACACCTCCCTCTCAACACCACTTCAACGTAAACACTGGTGGGTTCTCGAGAACTGGAAGCAACCTTCATGCACGGCTTCACAACAGCATACACGTTACATATGAAAACTGGTGTTTCCCTGGCACTTCAGTAACCACTTGGACACAACTCTTCAGGGTCAGACACTTCACTTATCACACGAGTGACTGATATGGCCACCTTGCATGGCACATCGCTTTACCTCGTTTAAATTGTTTAAAGGTTGTCAGCACGTGTACTCCTGGCAAGGCTCAGCAAGACTCAACGCTCACACACCCACTGCGCGCGTCGACAACACTACTACTGAGGTCCTTCGCAGTGTGGGTACCTCCTCTCCTAAGATGCCAGCTATCGCCATGGTTACTTCATAATGATTTATCATGCAAACAGCGTGACATTTTATACATCTGACGATGCATATGTTGACATATCAATGAAATTATTACTATTTGCAGTAATATTATCTTTAATGTCGCTTTAGGTTCCCATACTAGACATACAGGAGTCCGGTTGAGAGTTGAAGTCCTGTCGCCAGCACAACCTCCATAAATCATAAACATATTGTGAAACCAAACTGCAAATACATTTTTACCTCCACATGTAAGCACAGTAAACAACTGGATATGGGAAGCAAGGGGAGTACTGATTAGTGTCAAGAGAAAAGGAAACTGCGGTGATGGAGAATAATCAGTAACTACGAACTTACTTTTACGTATGATCAAGCAAAGGCTTGACGAAATTGTCCAACTTTAATCTGCTCCTTATTATATTCAAATTTACTATCACTCCAAAAGGTCGGGAGCATTTTTTAAACCCAAGTAACACTGTACCATGAATCTGTACATACATCCAAAGATCAATTTTATAATTCTTTGGATGATGACTTTATACTCGCTATTCTTCTGTATACAGTGCAGTATTCCTAACAGTACCATTCCACCACATCACTAATAGCATTACTAACATCCTACCATTTTACAGGTATTTTCAAGATAGTACTTAGTAATTTTGCCCTTAAGCTTGATCTGAAGTAGATTTTTTGAAGTGCCAAATACTCGATACCTATAAAAGCCATATAAACAATTTTCTACAAAAAGCTACCTATCTCCAATACTGTATAATTTTTACCTTATACACTATTAATCAGGTATATAATTATGTATTATTTACAGTAGTAAGATTTTCGGTATTTGTGTGTACAGTACCATAGACCTAAATCTGATAATGAGCAAGCGAAGCCGAATGGCTTCATAATAAACTAAATGATTTTCAGGTAAAAACAAAGTACCGGTATGATTAAAAGATTATTAAAGGAAAGCGATAAAGACTGATTGTCCAGAAAGACTTTATATCACAAGGAGACAGAAACTATATATAGCAAGCACGAACAAAAAAGAAATAACCGGAGGAAGGGGGGGGGGGTTCAACTATAGAGCAAAAAGGATCGAATTGGGTCCGAAGGGGCGCAAAAATGGGCCAGCTGACGACCTCGATCACCTCACGTACCTCAGTAAATTTAAAAATGAACAGTACATAAAAATTAGTATATGAATATAAATCGTGATTGTTCACACGCCCGAGAACAATAAAAAATGTTTGTTTACTTCTTTCTATATTTGCTATTTTTTTTTTTTTTTTTTTTTTTTTAAGTACACTCCGTGAATATTAAACAGCACATCACATTCAGTAACGTAGCAACTTAGCAAGTATCAGAAGCACGGACACAGTACTTAGAGTGTAGTTTTTTCATGTGATAATTAAACGTATTTTCATTCTATGTGTGTGTGAAAATAAGGGCCATATTCAAGAACGTTGGGGGTGCATACGATGGCATGGTACCGGTACGATGGCTCCATAGACAAACAACAAAGCCATCGTACCGGTACCATGCCATCGTATACACCACAGATGTTCTTGAATACGGCCCTAATAATCAAGACAGGAACTAGTTTGTTTGGCGCTTCATTATATTTGCGTACTGCAGTCGTAAACAATGGACGGGGCGCGAAAATATGAATTC
This sequence comes from Petrolisthes cinctipes, assembly GCA_033782935.1. Classification (NCBI taxonomy): domain Eukaryota; kingdom Metazoa; phylum Arthropoda; class Malacostraca; order Decapoda; family Porcellanidae; genus Petrolisthes; species Petrolisthes cinctipes. Next base: position 59,240 of record JAWQEG010003723.1, on the reverse strand, counting down.
TTCCTTGACTTGACAGCAAAGAAAGATGATCTTCGGTGTTTGTCAATATTATTAAGGTACTAACAAAACAAGGAAATTGTGATCTAAAAAAATAACCAATAATACAGTCATAATATTGTATACACTCCATTAAGAATTTAAGGCCCCCTCATTTTTGTCATTATTGCTTGGAATAGATTGAAGGGATCATATTTACTCCAGATTTACCAACATTGTTTGAGAAAATTTGACAAACAGTTGTTTCATTGAAAATTTTCTCCCCAAAAGAAGAAGAAAATCTCGCGTTACACTAACTTATTCTGAGTTTACTGTTCCTAACGCGAGCAAGCATATAATAGAGGTGTATATGATTTGAATTGAGTTTATCAGTGAAATAATATCAGTCTCATACAGTCATCATCCCCCACACTCACCACAATGACCATCACATCAGCCTATTGTTCCTCGTGTGATAGTCTGTTATAGTATTAATGACAGTATAATCTTATCACAACTTCACTCCCACATGCTCTTGCTCATGCCAACCGTGATCAGACAGAGACTAGCGCGTGTGTGTATGTGTCTGAGAGAGAGTGAGTAAGAGAGAGAGAGAATTTAGTGAACCTGCATTTCATCTATAATAATTAATCTATATTATTACTCTCTCTCTCTCTCTCTCTCTCTCTCTCTCTCTCTCTCTCTCTCTCTCTCTCTCTCTCTCTCTCTCTCGTCATTTTGTGAGTGATATCCATTCTGTTAACCGAAGAAGTGCATTTTATTTTGTCGAATTATCAGGAATAGTGATGAATTGTAATGTACCATCCTAAATGTTCTTGTTTTAACCTTAGTTCACCTACTCGTTGACCCACTGGTATACGGAAAGGAAAGCAAGTTAGAAGTTGAGTGTGATCTGTACGCTGTTCCTGACGTTAAATGAACAATAGATAAATAGATGTATGTAACTTTTCACGTACTGAGTGAGTGAAGTGCACAGAAACGAATTGCAATCGATATCACAGCTTAGATTAAAAATGATGTGTTTTCGCGGTTTCTTCTGTCCCGTTTACCACTTGCTGCTCCTCCTACTACTACTGTTGATGTTTGGGTCATGCTGGGCTGTAGAACCAGACACCTGCACACCGTTTACATACACATGCGGTAAGGTTATATATTAATTAAAGTTATCTATACAGACACGAGGATTATTATTATGGCTGGGAATAGCAACATGTTATTTTGTTTACTGAAGGGGATAATACTCGTAGTACAATGCTATTAAATCTGGGGCAGCTAATTCCTCTAAAGCATGCCAGGAAACAGGATCAGGTTAACAAAATTAATGGTGGCTGGCCTGTTGCTTGGAATAGCTTGGAGGAATCAGTTGCTCCAGATTTGCCAACATCATAATTATATACTGCCACTTTAACGATCATGTCCTGTAATATTCTTGATAAAACAATACACACACTAATGTACTTTATTGTCCTGGTGAGGTTACCAAGGCACTCCATTTATAAAGTTAAAAGGGGGAGATTCTCTGGTTGGTGAATTGGAAGGTCTCTGATTCCTCCAAAGTTTGCCGTGAAACAGATCCCCTATTATTACCATTGAGGGCGTCTGTTTCCTGGTATAGTTTGGAGGAATTAGTAGCCTACCAATTCACCCTTAAAAAATCTCCCCATAACACAAAATTCTATCTAATATAAGGCTACAATGTAAACAAACACCAAAGGCTATGTATACTCTGCGGGATTCACTAATACAATTTCACACATACAGTATTTTCTCACACTCTTTGTAGCTCGTCTGTATAGTGCTCTCTCTCTCCCTCTCTCTCTCTCTCTCTCTCTCTCTCTCTCTCTCTCTCTCTCTCTCTCTCTCTTATATTTGCTACCTCATAATTCAAACTAATCAGGCTTTTTTTTTTTTTTAATAACTGGAAAGTATTTCAACAAAAATTTTTCCAGGTCCCATAGCACCATCGCCACCCTCGAAGTACATAGCAAAGATAGAAGGGGTGGACCTGACCTACAACCAGACACATTATGTAGAAGAATACTACGACTACAACAGGAGGTTATTGGCTGTGAGGAATTTAGCACAAGAGACCTTCACACACACCATCTTCTATTACGCCATCGACACCGTTGTTTTTATGACAACTTTCTTGGGTAATTTTCATGTATTCAAATTTATGGAGAAATTTTATGGAGGAATTAAAAGTACCGAAAGTATTAAGAAATATATTCTTTCATTTATTTTCTAACACCTCCTTATATCCTTTCATTTATATCCTAACACCACCTTATATCCTTTCACTTATATCCCAACATCACCTTATATCCTTTCACTTATATCCTAACACCACCATAATTATATCCTTTCACTTATATCCCAACACCACCTTATATCCTTTCACTTATATCCCAACATCACCTTATATCCTTTCACTTATATCCTTTCACGTATGCATCCTCTCCACCGCATCTGTTCAGGTATAGAGGATGGGATGAGTCCAGTACAGTGCATGGTGGGTAAGGCTTCCCATGTGTTCCCCTGGATGCTTGAACCTGATGGCTCCTACAATGCCGTGGCACCCCGCACAGTCACTCCTTTTCGGTGACGACTACAAGTATGTTAGACTGGGTATAGGGAAGGAAGGGAGGTTGGTTACGGGTGGGAGGAGGAAGGGAGGCCAGGTTGAGGGACTTGAATGAGGAGGACAGGGGGTCCTAAGGTATGGGGGTTAGTTAGGGACAGAGGGGTCTAACTTAGTATGGGGGTTGGTTTAGGGACAGGGGGGTCTAAGTATGGGGGTTGGTTAGGGGACAGGGGATCTAAGTATTGGGGTTGGTTAGGGACAGGGGGTCCTACCTTAGTAATGGGGGTTGGTTAGGGACTGGGGGGTCTAAGTATTGGGGTTGGTTAGGGACAAGGGGTCTAAGTATCTAAGTATTGGGGTTGGTTAGGGACAGGGGGTCTAAGTATGGGAGGTTGGTTAGGGACAGGGGGTCTAACTTAGTATGGGGGTTGGTTAGGGACAAGGGGTCTAACTTAGTATGGGGGTTGGTTAGGGACAGGGGTCTAACTTAGTATGGGGGTTGGTTGAGGGCTGGGGAGGGGGACCGAGTGAAGGAAGAAAGGTTTAGCTAATAGTTTAGTAATTTAGTTAAGAGTTTAGTTTAATTAGTTAGTACACGTATGAATGTTAGCAAATCTGGAGGAACTGATTCCTCTAAACTATTCTCAACAACAGGTCACCATTATATCTGTCCATCTAGCTGGTCCCCTGTTTCCTGGCATACTTTGGAGGAATCAGTCGCCTCCAGAGTACCCAAAGTGTATAACCCCCTTAAGTAACTGAGGGATTTGAAGGAAGGAGAGAGAGAGAGAGAGGGAGATGAAGTTGGGTCTAGGGAAGGGAAAATAATCTAAAGGAGAAGTAACAGAGATCTGATTGAGGAATAAGGGGGAGAGGGAAGGTGTCTGCTTGTAGTGTTATATACATGTACTATAACACTGGACAGATAGACAGACAATACAGACATGCAGTCGACCGGGGAGAGAAAAAAGTCCCTGCTGAATTAACGCTCTGTCCTGCTGAAATATCTATTGTTTACGTGATCCAGATACTCGTGGGTGAATAATGACAGCCAGAGAGAGATACCATGCAATCGTTGGGACGCCTGCATCACCACTACTGGCAACGATACCTTACAAGTGGAATACCAGTGGTCAGGTGAGTGGGTGGGACTCAGCTACTGTATATGAGAATGAAGGGTTTGGTGTGCATTAAGGGGGTATGGTATAGTGTTGGTAAATCTGGAGCAACTGGTTCCTCCAAGCTCTTTGTAAGCAACTTTCTTCTGTCCCCTACCTTCTCCTCTCTCTCTCTCCTCTCTCTCTCTCTCTCTCTCTCTCTCTCTCTCTTCTCTCTCTCTCTCTTCTCTCCTCTCTCTCTCTCTCTCTCTCTCTCTCTCTCTTCGACCCCCTACATTTTGTTTTCTCTCTCTCACCCCCCTTCTTTATCTTCTCTCCCCCCCCACCCAACCACCACAGACCCCACACGCACCTTCGATATGTTCGGGTACACCAATGAGCGTCCAGTGTCAGCACGGGTCAGAGGTCAAGTGTATCCTAGCCAGGGTTCCACTATACCCTTCGACTTCGATACCATCTATAACTTTGCCCTCTTCGATGACGCTCCCACAGACCAAGATCTTAACTGGGCTTTCCAGGTAGGTAAGATGGAATAGAATGTCCTCAGTTTTTCCCCTCATGATTTAAAGGGAATTTCTCTTGATGATAAATTGAAGGCAACTGAATCCTCCACTTCATACTTGACAGTGAATGATCTGTTTCCAGGCAAAGTTTGGAGGATTTAGCAGCCCTCTCATTTATCGTCCCGAGTTTCTCCCCCTTAACTTATGACGAAAACTCCATGTCATAAAAACTTCCATCGCATATCTCTTTTTTATTTAACTTGGCACTGATACATGATCAGATACCCGTGTGAAAGAAGCTAAGCATATTTGCCAAGGCAGCTTTGCATTCCAGACTATTCTCATGCAAAGTCCAATGATCCAGTGCAGAGATAGATTGTAATAGGAATGAACAGACAACTGAACATTGAACAATAACTATAATTTTGTCACCCTGCAGCCCTCACACGCGTATGAACTGCATGCACCAGTTCGTGTTTATACGCCAATTAGCATGAGTAGATGTGTGTGTCCTATCAAAGCCAAATGTTGTGTCGTTAAGGGAGAAGTTTTGTGTTGGTAAATCTGGAGCAACTGAATCCTCCAAACTATTCCAAGCAACAGAACACTATTATTTTTGCTCTTCTGGTCCTGTTTCCTAGCATACTTTGGAAGAATCATGGCACTCCAATGTACGAAAAAAGAATTACCACCTTAACTTTGGTGGAAACATACGGTAAAGGGATAACCATACTTGGCTTGAACGTTATTATGGTGGGGCTTTCATTATATTTCACGAGTTTTATTAAATCATCGGACAAGACCACGACACGACTTTTTTTGTGTTTGATTGTACTTATGATTATACTGCCACACCAAATGTAAACTATTCGTACTGTACCGTAAACCAAATGGAAACTACTCGTGCTATTTTTGACACTAATCTAATATTATGATACCAAAGTGTAAAGTCAGATCATTCACACTCCTTCATACCAGATTCCCAGTGACGTGTAAAGTCAGATCATTCACACTCCTTCATTCCAGATTCCCAGTGACGTGTATTGTTCCGGTCTGCCTGAGGTGAAGAAGTCGCCCAATAGACTGGCCGAAGCCTTTTCCATGAGGGTTGAGTTGGCTGTACAAACTTCTTTAGACCCACACCACATTATTACATCCTCGACCTCGGTATATACATCTCATTCATAGGGCTGTATGCAAGAACATTCGTGATGCATACGATGGCATGGTACCGGTACGACGGCTCTATTAATGTTTTTCTATGGAGCCATCATCGTACCGGTACCACGCAATCGTATGCACCATGAATGTTCTTGAATATGGTCCATAGCCTCAGACATAAACGTATACAGGTGTTGTGTTACTTGAAAGGAAGGAATAATATTACATTATTATTATTTTTTTTATTTATTTATTTTTTCATTTGGTTCTGTTCCCATCATGGACCACTCTGGAGAAATCAAGGCACTTTAATGTACCAAAAATGTACTATCTCCTTAAGGGGGAAGTGCAGTGTTGGTAAATCTGGAGCAACTGATTCCTCCAAACTATTCCAAGCAACAGAACACCATATCTTTTTTTCATCTGGTCCTGTTTCTTGGCACACATTGGAGGAATCAAGGCACTTTAATGTATCAAAAGTATACTATCCCCTTAAGAAAAGAGCTCCCCAAACAATTATCCGGCTTGTAAGGAACCTACCAAAAGATACCCAAATACCAGACCTCATAGGATATGTACAATTGTGACGTATATGAACCCGACCTAACCTAACCTAATCTAATCTAACTCGACCTAACCTAAACTAACCTAATCTAACCTTACCTAATCTAACCTAATCTAACCTAACCAAATGTAACTGAACCTAACCTAATTTAATCCAACCTAATTTAACGTAACCCAACTTAATCTAGCCTAACTTAATCTAACCTAGACCTAGCTTAACCTAACCTGAACTAACTCTAACTAACCTAACCTGACCTACCTAGTCTAACCAAATCTAACCTAACTTAATCTAACCTAATCTAACCTAACCGAACTTAATCTAACCTAATCTAATCTAACCTAGCTTAACCTAGCCTGAACTAACCAAGCTAACCTAACCTAACCTAATCTAACCTTAACCTAACCTAACTTAACTTGACCTATGCTTGGATTTGACAGATGTGGTACGACTACAACCGGAAGCTGTCCAGGCTCGACTCCATTCCAGCCCTCGGCAGTCAGGAAGCACAGGTGGCAGGGCCCGTGGAGGTGGCTATTGTATCGGTAGGTCACACACACACACACACACACACACACTTATGATCTCTCGCTTATGCTACACACACACACACACACACACACTTATGCACTCACGCTTATGTACACACACACACTTATGATCTCACGCTAATGTACACACACACACACTTATGCACTCACGCTTATACACACACACACACACATTGACACACACACACACACACACACTTATGCTCTGACGCTTATGTACACACACACACACACACACACAAACTTATGCACTCACATCTTAGGTACACACACTCAACACACACACACACACACTCTATATGGCATGCACAAAGTCAATTATGTGATATCACGGGATCTTTAACTCGACAGTACATTTGATTAAGACAAAATTCATCAAACAAGTCAATGTCAGATATATTATCATATAACATTATAACTAACACGAATCAATGGAAGTAAAAAATTTGAATTATTCCTTTAAGGGAAGTAACCTGATGGGACAAATTGGGGCACATGTAGCCCTCCAAACTCTTGTCATAAACACATCTTTGCTGTCTCATAGGGAGGGATTCTGTTTCCTGGCATAGTTTGGAGGAATCAGAACCTCCTAATTTTCGACAGCAGCTAGGTTACTCCCCTTAATCTCTCTACAAATATTATTGACATCCAGTATTTGTACAGTGAGCGTTTATACAGTGTTGTCTTGGTTGTGTCAGTGTTGGTAAAATCTGTGTTGGCAATTCCTATACCGTATTTGTCAGTGTATCTGTTGCATGTGTCCATAACTGTACGTGCAAAGAAAGAAACAAAACCACTCTCTCTCTCTCTCTCTCCTCTCTCTCTCTCTCTCTCTCTCTCTCTCTCTCTCTCGTTCTCTCTCTCTCTCTCTCTCTCTCTCTCTCTCTCTCTCTCTCTCTCTCTCTCTCTCTCTCTCTCTCTCTCTCTCTCTCTCTCTCTCTCTCTCTCTCCCTGCAGGACTTCACGAGTGGGGTGGAGTACGTGATTGACAAAACCCTGGGTAACTGTACGGCTCTTCCCATCGGACCTGGCTGGGACACCATACCTACCCCCGACGGGTCCTCCTTCACCATCACGAACCCACTCGTCTTGTTCGGTCTCGGAGAAGCTGACAACCTCACCTATTACGGCACGGTGAGTTTATTCTTTTTGGTGTTTATTGCTTTCGTGGATGTTTGGTGGAATCAGTAGACCCCATAAACATAATCTCAAATGCCTTTAAGTGCTGGCTGTAACTTTTTCTAATATACATTTATTGTCATTATATATTTACTGGATTGTTTGAATATTCGTTATTTGTCGCTTTTTGTGTAAGTCACGAACATAGTTGATAGGGAAAGATTGTGGTGTAAATATTAAACCCTGCAGATCACAGAAATGTCTCCAATGTATTTCGCATAAAAGTTTTAAGTCCAGCAGAGTACACAAGTATCTCTTTGTATAGATGATGTTCTGTTGACTTTCCCCTGACACAATAACTTCTTCCTTTGTATAGATGATGTTTTCTGTGACTTCCACTGATACAATAACTTCCTCCTGCAGAAGTATGCCCGTCAGATGCCCTGCGACGTGTGGGTGGGACATCTCGACTTCAGCTACGAGAATGGTACCATCGAGGACGCCTATATTTATGAATATACTTCTTACAGGTGAGACGCCTGTCGTATATATACTCTATAATTGGCATAGGTGTATCATAACTATACAAACATATACATACATATATATATCACCAGACAGATGTATTCAAGAGAGTGTTATGTACATGTTTTATTCTAAAATTACTTTCATAATTGATGCAAATACCAATGATAAGTAAAACCACGGTATAATGACCATAATCATTATACCGTGAGCAAAACGTTGTATAAACCGTAAGTTTATATTCTCTGACTTATACTCGCTGTAATTACTTTATTTTTTACCCTCCAAAGTTTTGATAATTGCATTATAGTTGTACAATTACTGCTTAATCCATTGATATAAACCAAATCCTCCTACCTTATGTAATAGGTGCGCTAAAGTGAAAAAATATAAATATTTTTGAACGGTAGCAGGAGTACTTTCGAGTAATTTTGATCATATGCGTAAACCATCTCGGTAGCCTATAGCAATTGTTTCACATATTTACGGTGATCATACCTACACATTACTGGTTGATTGACTCACCATCAGATTACACGATAGGGTAAGCCCATAAACTAACTTTGTCATGAAATCATTACGTAAATATAAGAGAGAGAGAGAGAGAGAGAAGAGAGAGAGAGAGACTGAGAGAGAGAGAGAGAGAGAGAGAGAGAGAGAGAGAGAGAGAGAGAAGAGAGAGAGAGAGAGAGAGAGAGAGAGAGAGAGAGAGAGAGAGAGAGAGAGAACTTACCAGACTTTCAAAATCACGTTATTTTTGGGATCTATTTAAACATTTTCATTATATGTTTGCATGGGTTGTATTTTAATCATATTGTCATCCATGTGCTACAAACGTAACAGATCACCAAGTAAATATGAAGGGCGGATCATTATAATATTATAATGGTAAAAACTAATGGAAATGTATGGAATCCAGCCTCAAACAACTTGTCCCCTCCTTTCCCCACCTTCATTCCCCAACAGTTCCAACCCCCCTCCTCTCTCCAATGCCCCCCCCTCCCTCCCCCCCCCCCACTTCACACTCACAGTGTGCCATCTGTTGGCAAAAAATATTCGTTTTCCACCCCTAGCATTTTCGAGTCTATGAATCTCACGGGTCTGGGTGAGGTAGGCGAGGAGACAGGACTTTGCCGCCGACTGTACAGTATGTCTATAATGTCAGACCACCATTCAACGTCATCGTCTAGTTCATATGTTACGATTCTCTCTCTCTCTCTCTCTCTTGTGATACAGAGTGGTTGGCGTGATGACAGCGGGGCGGAGGTGGGTTATGAAGGACTATACCCGGAGCCAGTGTTAATCAAGATACAGCAGTATGTCACCGAGTCTGTCCTTCCATCACTTCTCACCATCGACCTAAAGCAGAACATCTTCAAGTCAGTATTGCCATAGGACAAAATACGTAAGCTGGAGTATGAGATGAGGAATATGTATGTAGAACATCTTCAAGTCAGCGAATGAATCGGTACTAACCTCGAGACACCAAGGGTTCATTTGGTTCTTCGAGGCACCTGTGTGTCATTTGAACACAGTGTTCATTTGTGCACTGTTTCGTTTACCTGTCGTCTAGAAAGCTCCGGGATCTTAAATGTCTGGTATCGAGGGGGGTCCACTTTTAGGGCTTGAGAGTGTACAGCCACAATCAAATATCCACCAACACTTTCCTTCCATCGTAGAAAATATCTTGGTAATGATAAACAACACATGCATGATTTTGCAGCACCTTACTAAATAAATTATAATCTTATCTGAAATTAATCATACAACACTTACGTCAAGTCAACCCCTCAATTATTATTATGGACGTTGGAAGGAAGGTGTTGGTGGTTATATGATTGGGGCTGTACTGTACAAGTTAGTGACCTTCCCTGTCTGTAGGCTTATAGCACAAAATTATAATGACAAATTAGCAAAGTAGGATTTATACAACCCAAACATCATTATACAGGTTCGAGGAGAGGAGTCCTGATATGGACGTGTTTGACATCACTCCTTGCTTCACCGGACACGATCACATACGTCGTTTCCAAGTCAGTAGTAGTGTAGTGTCACAGTCAAAAGTCCTACCTCGGGTGAATGAAAGTGAGCCGTTTCCCTCAGATGACAATGCATATTATACCATTAATTAAATACTTTACTTTTTATGATAGATCAAAATTTCCTACATATTAGCCATTTTTATGTTTACGATCTATCCAAACTTCCTTCAGATGGCGTTCCCTGGTAATTTCCGAGACACTTACGACAAGAACCCTGACTACTTCATGAGCGAGGTGCAGTCCCAGCTTGCCATGCAGCTCGTTATCCCAGTTATCAGAGTACAACACATGATGGTAGGAAGAGTGTCGAGTTGAGTGCATGATGTGTGTGTTTTGTAGCCTGCAGGGAGTCAGTTAAAGGAGATTGTACAGTGTTGGTAAATCTGGAGCAACTGATTCCTCCCAACAAAACACCATTATTCTTTGTTAACCTGGTCCTGTTTCATGGCATAATTTTGATAAATCGAGAAGCTCTAATGTTCCAAAAGTATACTATCCCTTAACTTCGTTCTCAGTTATATTTCCATCGACAAATCATATCATTTGTTTATACCACCCTAGAGTACCTTTGTTCCTCTGCTGTTTTTTTGTTTTCTACTTTAGAATTTATGATCACACACACATGCTTTTCTCAACCACATCATCTGCAGCCACTTCTCCTTTCTCCATCTCTAGCCAAACCCCTTCTTTCAATCCTCTCCACCAATTCCTTTTGACCCACACAACTTCCTTCCTTCCTGGGGAGCAATTAATTCTTTACCAGTAACCTTCAAATCAGGTCACCTCGTGTGTACCGTAAGGTCTGTGTTTCTATGTAACTCTATGTAACTCACCCTTTCCCGTATATTATCTCACCATCCACCACACTTTTCTCCATTCTTTTATATTCCTTCCTCATCTACCTCACATTCTTCCATCGCTTCTCATCCTTCCTTTTCCACAGATAGAGTACAGCGAAACTGACGGTCGATTATACAGCGAGTTCACCCTTCTTGATGTCCCGGACGTGGACTCCGTAAACCTCCCTGCGGTGGGACCTCCGTTGGATGAGGTGGTGGTGGAGCTGCAACACGCCGTCTCTACTTACTTTGTGGTGGTTATATACGATTCTGACTTCGATAATCCCGGGGTGAGCAAGAGAGAGAGAGAGAGAGAGAGAGAGAGAGAGAGAGAGAGAGAGAGAGAGAGAGAGAGAGAGAGAGAGAGAGAGAGAGAGAGAGAGAGAGAGAGAGAGAGAGAGAGAGAGAGAGAGAGAGAGAGAGAGAGAGAGATATGAATCAAAGCTGGTAAGGATTTTGAGTACTTTAATTTTTATCTTTTTCCGTGTCGTAACCATATAACTGCGTACTCACCAAAAAATATCTGCAATAATCAACCACAATGACGATGTTTAGTCTCCTCCTTCCCTCCCCACCAACACAGCACATCCAGCTGATGGTAGCCTACAATGACAGTCTGGTGGAGATGTTTGAAGACGAGTGCCATCCCCTGAAACAACAACAACAGGAGCCACGACAACACAACCAATTCACCTCCCAGCACCTCACACCACGAGAGAGGCAGGCTGTGGTTGCTGGTAATGGTGGGAAGAAAACTAAAATACATGGTAAACATCAAGGAAAGGTTCAAAAAAGATGGAAGGAGTCGGCAACAACCAGTGGTAAAGACCGTCAGGGAGAGGCTGAAGATAAGAGAAGTGCAAAAGAACCAATAGAAGAAGTGGGAGTTAACCAAGACAGCCAACAACAGCCTTGGTACTTGGAGGCCCTGTATTCTCTAGTGTATGGGACAAGGCAACGTGACCAACAGTACCCACAGTCGTATTACCTGGGTATGACCAGAGGCAGCAGTCCCACCTATTCTCCTGGTAAGCCTCGTTGATCATATTAAGTACATTGATATTGGTAAAACAAAAGGGGTACTGATCTTTCTTTTCTATATACTGTAGTTTCCAGCATTAATTTTGTTTGTTTGCTTACCATAACACTAACTATAATTTTTCTCTCTTCCGTCTGCCCCCTTCTTTTTCCCTCTACCATTTTTTTTATCCCCCCTCCAACCAATCCTCGCCCTCTCTCATCAACCACCAGCCATCCCTCTTCTTCTCCTTGTCACCAATGTTCATCCCTTTTTCTGCAATCCACATACAGTCCACTTCACTGCTTTTCTTGTGCAGGTGCCATGGCAGGTATGGGTGTGGGTATGTTCCTGACAGGGCTGTTGCTGGGGTGTGTCATTATGATGGTCAGCCTCCGTCATTTTGGTCTCACCGGTAACCCCGAGATGATTCCCCTCAGTGCCAGTAAGTTTGGTGGTGGTGGTGGTGGGCATCGAGTTGTATTGTAGAAGAAAAAATGAAGTTATTTATTGATTATGGAAAAAAAAAAAAAAAAAAAAAAAAAAAAAAAAAAAAAAAAAAAACCTACTGTATGAGAAATAAATTAAATATTTTGCCTTTCAGGGGGTAAAACTTCCGATTGTTAACTGCATGGGTTCAGACACCAATAATCCTTCGGCATTACTCTTGAGTCTAGAGGAAATGCTCCCACTAGATGACGGCATAATGGGCGTTCTACAAAACCGTGGATCAGTGACCTGCATTATCTCTTCTAACTGTCAGTTACGTGTTTAACTGACGGGAATCACACTATCAGAATGTAATGGAGGATAATGGAAAGTTGTCATTTATAGTTACCGGTTGTTTTTTCTACATATTCACATTCATTACCATGTAATGTTAAACAAACAAGTGAATAAATCCAACATTTCTAGTATTCCCTTAAATGTTTGTGTATTGTACAATTGACTTATATTAACTGTAAAGTATGTGGTAGTCAATGGTTATAGGTTCATATACCACCAGGAATGAGTTTCAAAAACCATGCTCACATATGTAATGCACTGATGACAACCATTTATTATCATTCTATACATTGGTAATTTATTGTGTGTAAGGCTAAGATTATTATCACAGGAGACACAACGGAAGATATGGAAGTTTTTCTTCTTTCTCAGATTCAAAGTGAGAATGCTAAATGTATAGAAATATGGTTTCATTCATGTATTCTATATATATGTGTTACTCACACTATAACAGATACCTGCCAATTTGAATAACTGTATAACTGTGTAATCTATCTGATTTTACTTTTAACTGGAAAATATTTGCATGCACGCAAACATTCATCTAGTAATTTACCTGTAAATAAAATAATCACATCATAGCACACAAGTTTTGTTGATCCTGTAATTAGTGCTTTGCTACTTCACCTATACATTTCATAGACATTATAACTTAAAAAGACATGGAAGTAATAATTAGTACATTATTCTTTTCCATAAAATGGACTAATTCACTCTTTCATCATGAAGACCTACATTCACCCTATCCATAGGATAGAAAATCCAATCTGAAGGAAAAATGAGACATGAGAGCCTACTAAAATAGGCCACACTCATATTCATTTCCCCTGTTGAGCCCACATACTTATTAGCTCCCCTTATGAATCATACTCGTATTCATTACCATTGTTCAGCCCACATACTTATTAGCTTCCTTTCACAAGTGTTACATCCATATACCTTTATGTATTCTATACTTAGTGTAGTGAGGGTAGCATTTCTGTAAACAATCAAGTTGAAATCGCAAGTCTCACAATTCATGTATTTGAATCAAGAATGATACTTCCTGTAAAAAATTCTCAGTTTCAAATTTTCGACCAATGTTATTAACTTTTCATAATGTATCCTCAGTACACCATGGTCCACCATGGAGCCATTAAAATGGAATGCTAACATCAAATACTTTATTCAAAATTCATAAAGATTGATTTATTTTAATAATATTAACCATTTTTCAACTATAATGGCATACAATATGAAACGCTATAAAATGAGTTACCACACACTACTCTTCAAACCTATTCATTCAGTGACTCGTATGATATATAAAATTTACAGCAATCTCTTCAGCACTGCCTTATAGAAAATTATATAAATTTTCTTTCAGTTAAAAAACAATATTGGACCATACAGGATATTTCTAGCAAACATTAAGATTAGGTTTACTTTTTGCATCAATGTATCTTGAATCTCTGAAACATCACAATATTTCAGCTTTACAAACTTGCACTGTGATAACATGAACCAAGGACACACAAATTATAATATCCAAGTAAACAGAGATGATAGGACAGATCAATGAAACTATTGCACTAACTTTGAACTTCATATCCCCCAACATCAACAATCTATCTAACACTGCCCACAGCATATTTCTTCTCACTCATGGTGCTAATGATGATGAGGGAACTAAAGTAAGATTGCTTTATAGCTTGGGGAGATATTACAAATATACTTGAAAATGTAGCACTAGTAAGTCATGTAATTCCATCGATCTGGCAGATCTTAAAAGTTAATGAACTCTATTCGTACTGTACTGTACTAGTAATACAGAGTAGGTCATGCAGCAAATATTTTAAGAGGGCATTATCCCTTCACACCCAGTTAACATGCATGACGAGCATCAAACTTGGGGCAACTTGGTCAAGAAGCGACAACATTACCATCAGACCAGCCAGGTAACCCCAGCAAAAAGAATAATCCCTACTTCCAAAGCCACCTGCTATAAATTTTATATTATTGGTAAGTTAGAATGTCATATCATGGAAATGACTACCGCACTACAAAAATTGCATGTACAGTATACAGTTTGTAAAGGTTATGATAAAATGCATGAAATCTTTAATGCCCACAACTGGCTGCACTTATGAAATGGATAACACACTCCAGTGTTTCTCACCCTATCTTCGGACTATACGCACACTTCTTAACATATCTATTTCTATTGCTCTTACTCTCGACTTCTCATATTCATACCAGTCCTTCATGTGCCCCTCTTGCAGCCACTGTAGTTCTTACCAGTGCATTCATTGCACCCACTTCTTTTCACCCTTGGGTCACTCTTATTTTCCACTTCCTTTCCATTTCAATATCATCCCAAGGTACTTAAATTCTTCAATCACTTCATTATTCTCAACAACGACTTGCATTGTTTCCTAAAGTCATTACCAAAATAGAGTAATTAATCAATATCATAGATAGAATAAATACAAAATGTAAACAAGCAGTGCACACAAATATCAATTTCTTAGGAAATGCTCTGTAGATACATATACACACATACACATTTATACATGCACACACAATTTCATTTTTATGCATTATAAAAATACAATTAATTTGTCATTAACTCTACCAGATTCATTTACCTGCTGTGCACAGTAGCTCTAGCTTTTCCAAGCATCTCCTGCCAATTGGGGATAATTAACAAAAAACGATTTCCTGAGCAACTGTTAAGTGATGTTGGTAAACTGGAGGCTACAAATCATTTAAACTGCGACAAAAAACAGCATATATACCAAGGGAGTCTGTTTCAAGGCATAGTTTGGAGGAATTAGTAGCCTGCAATAAGTTGACAATATCCTATCCTCTTTAACATCAAAGTTGGTGGGAGTGTTTTTAGTTGGAAATAAGTGGGACCGGTAACATGATTGTGGACAGGAGAAGTACAAAACAAGTGCTTCTGGAGGAGGAAAGGAAGGGGGATCAGGTGTCATCGTGGTTTGGGGGTGGCCGAACCTCTGTGTTCCTCTTTATACATTCCACCAGCCAGTCAATCCCTTCATCCACCCCAGCTCTATAAAAGGAAAGACAACATTAAAAGTTGTTCCAGTCACAACTTGCCTAGTGAAGTACAATGTATTTATAGTTCATTTATATACTTATCTCTACTAACCAATCTGGCCTAGTTAGTATGCAGGCATAGGCTAGACATGAATGCCTGTAGTGACAAACTTACAGATACTTGAGGCATTTGCACCACCTAAATAATGGCCACTACTGTATATTCAAATAAAAATGCTTGAACAAAGCATATATGAACATTAACAGAAGTCCAAGAAAAAAATTTCCATAATGAAATTCATCTCCGCATACGAGAATGTCATGCAGAAAGGTATGATTATGATTTAATAACTTACCCAGTCAGAGCTGAAACAGGCATTACCATACAGTCTCTACGCCCTATTAGTTCAGCCGATTGGTTAAAAATGGGTTTGACTTCCCTGACACCCATACAGTCAGGAATGTCTTGTTTATTGGCCAGCACCAGAAGTGGCACTCCAGTCAGGTTTTCACTTGAAATCATTCTGTCTGCAATGAAAAATTAAATCTTACTCAAAAGGTGATAAGTGTATTCTACCACATTAATTATGAGGAATGGTAAACCACTAAAAAATGCGAGATTCATCTATATTGTAGCAGAAAATCACAAATACAATTTTAAGCCAGAGTGCATTTTATTCAAACCTCTTACACTATCCACACATTACTCAACATAATCTCTACTGTACAGAGGAAGTGAATATTGTGAACTAGAGGTAACATTAAGAACAAAGAACTCAATTGAAAATTACATCATCATTGAAACCCCATTCAATTTTATTCAAGGAGTGGAGGTCTCCAACTCCAGGGGTGGAAAATGGAAGCAGAATACAGAAAGAAGAAACGGAAGACCTCGTAAAATTGGTCACACTCACATCCACTCCTCTTTTTAAGCCAACAACTGATGTTCTTTCACTTAGCTTAAGTGAGCGGAGCAATACCATGGACTGTCAAGTAAAAACCAGGTTGCCAGCCCCAACATACACTCTTCCACTCATGCCCATTGTACACAAGTTTATTTATTTCAACCCTTCTCATTACCCACTTTCTTCAACAATCACTCATCATATTGCACCATCTTCTAGATATTCCCCCTTTTTCTTTGACCTTCATTATCATTCTCATACATTACAAATAGAAAATGTATTAATCCTTAAATTATATTTCTAACTCTTCTAACTCACCAAATGCTTCTTTTGACTCCTCCATTCTGTCCCTGTCAGCTGAATCCACCATATATATGATAGCATGACACTCAGCATAATACTGTGGGAGAGATGTAGTGGGAAAGTGTTAGTCCCTTACCTGTTGCATTCAAATTAGTGTTTTCAATCAATAGCTTAATGATACAACAGTCAAAATGCAGCCTATTTTGGAGTTGCATCCCCTTCAGGAATTTAATAGGTACTCAGAAGTTTTTAACTGCTACCTGGCAATACGGTAGTTGCATTCCCTTAGAAGGAATTGCCTCACTGAGCTGTATATACTGTCCTTTAACTGGAAATCAGCTTACACAACATTACGTAATTTAGTGTTAGGGTGCACTCTGCAAAGGCTCTCATAGGGGGATACTGCCTGTAGAAATGAAGGATGTTCGGTGTTAAACAGAAGTTTTGATGCCCATCTGGTCTTGTGTCTACCACCAATCAGCTCTATTACAAACCCTTCTCCTCTTGTTTTCTTCATGCAAAATTATCTATTATTGTCCCTGATATGGCTTACTGCTTAACTACAGTAATAAATAATTATAAATCATAAATATAATATTATACAATCATCTTATAAACTACTGTACTGCTGGGTGTAACTGAAAC
This sequence comes from Petrolisthes cinctipes, assembly GCA_033782935.1. Classification (NCBI taxonomy): domain Eukaryota; kingdom Metazoa; phylum Arthropoda; class Malacostraca; order Decapoda; family Porcellanidae; genus Petrolisthes; species Petrolisthes cinctipes. The sequence goes on along the minus strand of JAWQEG010003723.1, from coordinate 41,540 downwards.
AATGTGTTATCTTTTTTAGTTTAAATCTGTAATTATGGCAATAGAGCTTATTAATCTTGTGCCTAACCTTCTCCCAGAGAGGCTGTAGCTCCTCTTGTCCTCCAAGGTCCCAAAAGCTCAGTTTGATTCCTGCGTAAGTGATGCCTCCAACATTCTGCCCCACTGTGGTTGTAATCTTGTTGGGACTCAGTCCTTTATACCCTCTTGTAAATTTGGTCTTGGCTGCTTCTAGGTAAGTCTGAAAAATGCCAGGACTAGTAACTACTATATCTTTACAATCAAAGAGGTATAGTAGAAGTGCTGAAAAACACAGATACACGATTTACATGGTTTTAACCCCTAAAAACAGGAATTGCTCGTGCCTGCCTGGTGCTGCAGCTGCTTATAAAGAAATCCTTTTCCTATTTCACTAAGGAATTTTATGTTATTAAAACTTTAAAGAGCCTAATTTTATACACAGGAATAAGTAGGTTTCAGACTCATATATCAATTATTTACCCCACAGTGGAATACCAAAACTTAAAATAATAATTCAGTAATTATAGTAAAGCTGCACAGAATAACAAACCTTTTGGCAATTATTTTTACAACTTTCAAAACCCAATGATGAAGGTGGGAGGGAGGGAGAAGCCTCAACCAAGCCCTGAATGATGAGAGGAAGGTGGAACTGAAGGCCAACAGTGTCACAATATCCATATTCAAACTGTGGGTTTTACAGCACAAAATATTTCCTAGTATTATCTTCTTGATTGGAAAATGTTCAACACACAATAATCCGAACCAAAACTGTTGCCTTTTTGCATTAATAAAATTACCAGGTACACAATTCTATAGTTTAACTCATTGTAAATACTCACTGTTTTGCCAGCATTGTCCAGTCCAAGTATAAGAACAAAAAATTCATCTTTCTTGAACAGGTATTTGTATAGACCATAAAAGAGCGAGAACATGGTAAGGTTGACTCATTAACACAGCTCCTCAAACCTGAAAGAAAGTTTAAACATTAGAAATTACCCTGCAGGTGGACAATATAAATACTGTATTCGAGTATTACATGATAATTCCTGCTAAATTACAAATGAGAGTTTCAAAATTACACTCATTGTAGAATATGTGCAGTATAGTACAGTAAACTATATTATTGTTTATTACAAATTATAACAAAGATTGGCTGGTTGGTTGGTTAACTTAAGGCATCGTTTGGAGATCCAGTAGTTCCTATATGATTAAGTTTAATTGGCTGGTTGGTTGTTTAGTTGGATAAAGGAAGTGTTAGGAAAGAATGGGGAGAGAAAGTGAGAAGGAGAAGCTGAAGAAAAAAAAAGAGGACACGAACAGGAAGATGCTAAACTTAAAGGAACGAAGAAAATGTGTTGGTTTTCACAATGGTATGGTCAGCAAAAAAAAAAAGTATATTAACCACCCTTACATATAAATTAATTATAAACATACATACATACATAGGGGTGTTCCAATAATTTTGGTATTATTACAGAAGTACTGTGTTCTTGGCTAGGGCCGCACAGTGTTACCACATCCGGCTAGGTCCCAGGAATTTGCTCCGGTCACTTTATGATAGTTTACACCGGTTCTATCCCAGTAGTTTGCCCAGGTTAGGTCCCGGTAGTCTGCTGTGGTCTAGGTTAGGCTAGGTCAGACTAATTGGTATTTATTGAAAGAATTACCGTTTTGCAGCAGTGTTGCCAGATCCGGCTGGGTCCCAGTATTTTGCCCCAGTCATTTATTGTATTTTATCACGATTATTTCCCGGTAGTTTGCCCAGGTTAGGTTCCGGTAGTTTGCCCAGGTTAGGTCCCGGTAGTCTGATGCGGTCTAGGTTAGGTTAGGTCAGGTCAGGTAAGGTCAGGCTAATTTCAAAATGCCCCATTTGAATATGCCCTATCTTGGAAATGGGGCATTTGCGGAGAAAATGCCATAGAAGAAAATAGTCGTAGAATGGTCTAAAATAGTGGGTAATGAAGGTAGAAAAACCGTACGCAATAACGGTAATTCATTCAATATTTACCGACTAATTTCCAAATTATGTTTGTAAAACATAACACCATATCTCGAAATTAGCCTGACCTTACCTAACCTAACCTAGACCGCATCAGACTACCGGGATCCAACATGGGCAAACTACCGGGAAATAACCGTGGTAAAGTGCAGGAAATGACTGGGGCAAAATACTGGGACCTAGCTGGATCTGGAAACACTGCTAGAAAACGGTAGTTCTTTCAATAAATACCAACTTTTCTAGGCAACAGGACACCATTATTTTCGTTCCTGTTTCCTGGCATACTTTGGAGGAATCAAGACACTCCAATGTACCAGAAGTGTATTACCCCAATTAACCCGAGTGTCATGTACAGTCACTAAGCATTCATTACATACTAAATAAAGGTGATTATCCATTAAATATAGGGAAGGTCAAGGTCTCCATTTAAACGTAACTTAGCCTTTTCACGTAATTATATTAAATAATAATAAATTTTTTAAGATGGTGGCCTTCATTCCATCACAGAGACTCATTTTGCCACAATACCCCAAGACATAATGAACACCTGAGACCCAATATAACAAACATACTTAATGAAGCTCCTCTAGTGAGATGTGTACACGTCGACATCAACAACAACAACCACAAATTCCCCAAGTCCAGTGTTGCCAGATGGGATAGAGGAATACTCAGTAGATTTTACCCTGTGATTTTACCCCAAACAAACAGTAGGTTAGGATAACTTTCCGGTAGATTTTCATTATAGCTCTTATGGTACTTTGATATTATATATATATTTAAAGATGTACTGTGGGTTTATTTAGATACACACAGCACCTAGGATGTATTCATATTATCTGTCAAAGGAAAACAAAAATAAATAATATACTTTCATCTCATTTCTTACGAACTTACGATTATAGTACACCTTAATTGATCAAGATACAATGAATTAGTGAAATGGAGATTTATTTTATGCAACCTATAAGTAGTAGGTATCCAATAATTTTATTTAACTCCATAATCATTAGCTAGGAAACTGAATATTTAATCCTCATCACTGGCATTATAATCTTCAGTTGTTTTATGGTCAATACAAGATTTTTTGTACAGCCACAATCAAATATCCACCGACACTTTCCTTCCATCATGCAAGTAAATCAGTATCATATCGATATATAATCATACTACACCTTATGTCAACTCAACCCCCTCAATTGTTGTTATGAGGTGCTGCAAAATTATACACGTGTTGTTTTTTATTACCAAGATATTTACTACGATGGAAGGAAAGTGTTGGTGGATATTTGATTGTGGCTGTACATATCACTATTCAAATCTTGTCTTAGTTCTTCTGTTATTTTAAAACTATGACATATATATAAAGATTGTTCAAGAGTAAACAGGGAAATTTCTACCAGACGAAATACCAAAAAGCCCCTCAATTTTCAGGAGTAAACAGGGAATTATTGAGGTAAAAAGAGAAATTCTGATATTAAAGTTGGGGAAATTTCATCAAGCAGGCCTGGCAACACTGGTGCTGGACCAGGGTCCAATTTGTTGGAGAGCAACTGAACGGAGTTCAAAAAAGTGAGTCTTCTAAACCGAGGCAATGAGGTTAATCCATTTTAGGCTTTTTAGCTCCTGTGTTCAGTCTGTTCTTGTCCTTGGTTGGGACCCTTGGGTGAGGACAAGGTGCTCTTCCTTCTATGGTATAACAGTGGCCGACATCAGTGTCATGAATGAGAAGAAATATAGTCAGAGGTACCGTTCTGCGTGGGAAAATTATTCCAGATTCATAGGTATGATGAAAATTTGTATATTGTGCATTTTTATTTTTAATTGCAAACGGGAAACAAGGAAACATGTCATAAAAAATGTGGGCTGGTGAATGGATTCAATTTTCATTAGCATAAACAGGCTCATCCATAATGGGAGGGCAAAGGGTGGCACTGCCCTCCCTATCAGGTTTTTCTCATTCGTCTTCCTTCAGTATTTACTAACATACTGAAACGTGGGTAGCAATTACCGTAGACTTTATCAACATTAACCTTGAGATTACTACTGTTGGTGAGTTTGAAGGTGTGTGATTCCTCCAAACTATGCCACAAAACAACAGATCCCTTATTAGTACCATTGCATGAGCGTGTCTATGTGTGTTTGTTTTCTGATATAGTTTGGAGGAATCAGTATATAGCCTTCCAATTCATCCACAAGAGAATTTCCCCTTAAAGGATCCTGTGATCGTGTATGAAAATTGGAGGCTTCTGATTCCTCCTCCCCATGCCACGAAACAAACAAGCTCCTTCCATATAGGTGTGTGTGTGTAGGCATACGATGGTGTGGTACTGTACGACGGCTCTGTTGTTTGTCCATGGAGCCATCGTACCGGTACCACACCATCGTATACAACGAGACAGTCAGGGAGCCATATATGTAGTAAATAAATTCATGCATATATTGATGCGTTTCGGAAATTATTATCATTGGAATTCCACCCAAACTATAGGCCATATATATTAGGTCATGCAACTCTGTATTTCCATGTACGCGCAGGATCATGTGCGTACTAATGACCTTCCTCTTTATGTACACAAAGGTTATAGAAATGCCAGACCTTTGTGTGTGCGTTTATATGTATAATTGTGTGCATTTATATGTATAATTGTGTGCGTTTATTTGCGTTTATTATTGGTGTAGCCGAGTTGTTGTAATGTACCGGACAAATTAACAACGACGACACCAATATTAAAATTGAGTGGCCTATCCTTCTCCCAGTACTAGAATCCTTGACCAAAATAACATTGAGTGGTTATCCTTCACCCAGTACTATATAGAATCCTTCACTCAATATAATCCTTGTTGTTGTTGTTGTAGCCGAGTTGTTGTAATGTACCGGATTAACCATCTTTCCAACATCCCGGACACCTTGGCCAGTGAGTACCCGGACGTCAACAATAATAAACAAACAATTCTCAGCTGATTTACACACACACACACACGCACACACACCAGGCTTACTAACTTACACTCCACTATACACTTACACGGCTTACTACACTCCACACTTACACGGGTTACTTACTACACTCCACACTTACATTACACACTTTACACGGCTTACTACACTCCACTACACACTTACTTACACTACACAATTCTCAGCTGATTACACCCCAGTGCTTAGTTACTACACTCTACTACACACTCACGACGTATTTGTCCATTTATTTTGCTTCAAATCTACATCCGGATACGTGTAGTGGGGAAAATTAGTCAACTCGGTTAAAAGTGGTTGGAGGAAAATGGCGGAATGTGGTAGGAATTTCCATCTGTTTATGTGGAAAGAAGAGGTTTTATCACTATTAAATATTATGTTCTAAAATAAACCAAACTTTACCTCTAATACTAGTTGAACTTGGGCATTAGGTCATATTATTTGTTACAGCTCAAGTTTTGTGTAAAAGAAATTACAATATAACTTCATATGTACTGATATACCCGGTATGTATTTATCAGATACGCATTACAACCTTGTAACGTTAGTGGTTGTATTTTATGTACAGAACATCAATTGTCATTTGAAGACTAGTTTTGGTAAAAGTAGAGAAGTACTCCGTTCACTATATTGTATATTTTAGTATCATTACCCACTATTTTGGACCATTCTAAGACACTTTTCATCTATGGTGTTTCTCTCGGAGATATGCCCCGTTTTACAAACATAATTTGGAAATTAGTCTGATCTAATCTGACCTGGCCTAATCTAACTTTTTTTTTTCCTATATCTAGAAAGATGGGGACTGAAGGCTGTGAGCCCACTAATCGTCCCCACCTGCTTAGTACAGTGAGAGAATGGTCCAAAATCATGTCCAATTTCGGTCGAGATGCCTAGACACATTGCGTTTGAAGGAATATAAGTCTTAGTAAGGTGGAAAGATGGATGAAGGTAGAGTGTTCCAGAGTAGACCAGTTGTGTATATGAAAAATTAAGAGTACCGGTTAACTCTTGCATTAAGGAGTTGGACAGAAAAGGGGTGAGAATGAGAGGCTTGGCGAGTGTTGCATGCTCTCCTGAGGGGAGGAAGCATACATTAAGAGAGTTCAGAAGTGCAATGTCCAGTGTAATAGCGATGGAAGAGAGAAAGTGATGCAACATTGCGGCGAAGAGAGAGGTTGTAGTAAATCAGTAAGAGGAGGAGAGTTGAGACAAAAAGCCTTTGATTCCACCTTGTCCAGGAGTGTTGTGAAGGTTGAGCCACCCCACACATGAGAGCCATATATACTCCATACAAGGGCGGAAGAGAACCCTGTACAGAGACAGTAACTGTGTGGGGGTGAAGTATTCACGGAATTTGAGCAGCACACCCAACTTCTTTGAGGTGGTTTTAGCCAGAGAGGTAATATGATCTCTCCAGGAGAGATTGTGAGAGAAAGAGACTCCAAGAATATTAAGGGAAGGAGAAAGATTAAGTTGTGTGTCGTTGAAGGAGAGGGATACAGACCACAGCAGACTACCGGGACCTAACCTGGGCAAACTACCGGGATATAACCGGTGTAAACTATCATAAAGTGACCGGGGCAAATTCCCGGGACCTAGCCGGTTGTGGTAACACTGCGCGGCCCTAGCCAAGAACGGAGTACTTCTCTACTAATACCCTAGTTTCTGGTGGGGTTTGAATTGATATTGCTTTTTCCCCAGCCTAAAAGAGAGCATATCCACAAGTGATTGCAAAAATGTATGCATTTGGGGGAGCCAGGAAGATGAACTATGGAAACTCTTAAATTATATAAAAATACTTGAAAAACTCAGTTTAATGATCATTACCCATGTATGCTTTTTATAAAAAAAAAGAATCTGTATGTGTCTAGTATATTGCCGTTTTGTAGCAGTGTTGCCACGTCTGGCTAGGTCCCGGTAGTTTGCCCCAGTCAGGTCCCGGTAGTTTGCAATGGTCAGGTCCTGGTACTTTACCATGGTTAGGTCCCAGTAGTCTGCTGTGGTCTAGGTTAGGTTTGGTTAGGTCAGGTAAGGTTAGGCTAATGCCCAATCTTGGAAATGGAGCATTTCCGAAGAAAATTTCATAGAAGGAAAGTGTTTTAGAATGGTATAAATTAGTGGGTATCGAGGGTAGTAACATCATAATAGAAAACTTCAATATACTGGAAAATTACCAAAAAAGAAATGTAGTTAAGTGAAATACTGTCTACCATGTCTGTACAATGTATAATGATGCTGCATATTCATTGTAGTGACTACCATTTTATAAAAGTTGTTTAACTATTTCTAATCCTATAGGTTATCATGGATGTGGTGGAGACTTCAAGTGTAGATGAGATTGGAGAGGAGGTCAAGATAATACATTCTCATATACCAGAAGCAATGGGTTAGTTAGTACCTCTTGGCTTCATCAGTTATATCTGGTACAGAGACTTTTTTTTAATAATCAGTTACTTTAGGTGTCGGATGCTGCTGCTGCAGTCCAGCTAACTATCACTTGTATGTTTGAGAAAGTTTAATTGTTGCTGGAGGCACAGAATGTGGTTTTACAAGGCTCAGCTCTGGCCTGTGTACAGCATAATTTTTTTTTCAGAGTTTGTCTACAGACAAATTCATGTCCAATACAATGATGGAATGTTGCATGTAGCCTACTGAATTGAGTCTAATTATTGTTCAACATATGCCGTATAACACATTTTAATATGCCAGGGTTAATGCCCCATTTGTATCCAGCAGAGAAATCAGTTTTGTATACAGTAATTTCAGTATACATTTACTGGATCAAACCCTTTGCTTTAAAAATTCATTCACACATCCTGGCTGCATTTCGATGAAGTCTGGCACCCAGCCAGATTTTATGTACTGTAGTGCATTTTTAGCTTATTTTGATATATTTAATAAAAATTTGTATTTGTGTTATACAGGTGATTGCAAAGGCAATGGTTGTGAAATGGATGGAGATAACCAGGCTGCCAGTGTGCTCCTTTACAATAACAATGGCCAACTTGGTGAGTGTTTTTTTTTTTTTTTTTTTTTATAATGCAAGCACATTACAAAAATATGTACTTTTACAGAAAGCAACATTCTTTATCATTCAGGAGATTAGTATAGTATTATGGTGTATAGTAATGAGTTTCTGAATTATGTCATTGTTCTGTTTTTCCAATTGGGCAGTGTTTGAATACAAAGAAACTTGGACTCCACTTGGACAAGTGGAGCAGTATGACACATGAATAAGTCATCCATGAATGACAGAGACATTAATAAAATGTGTTGTGTTACAGTGTCAGCAGAAATAGTTGTTGACAGTCTGGGAGAGAACATCATCGCAGTACCCATCAACACAGGGGTGACAACCAAGAAGGTACTTCGTAACGTAGAGAATGTGAGGGTGGTGGAAGTGGCTGGTCCAAGTACCAAGCCTACCAAGGCCATTCCTATCATTACTGGACGACAGGTAAAGGCATGTGCCTACATTAGGAGATGACGGGATGGCTAAACGTGTATACAGTATATTGGATTCACTCTGGTGGTTCAGTACAATAGATAGATATATAGATTGATAGATAAAGACAGACCCAGATAGAATGATGAGTATGTACAGACTTATAGACTGATAGAAATTGATACTATATATAGAGATATCAGACAGGTAAATACACAAGCATATAATTATATATTTACTATACTGGTATATAGTTTATATATACTGTTTATGTGTGTGTGTGTATGTTTGTAGATAGATTGGTACAAGATACAGCAGGAACATCCTCTGATGAAGGGATGAAATCAGTAAAGTAGAAAATAGAATAGTAAGGGTACAAACACTGGTGATGCAAATTCAATGAGAGGGATCATGAAAAGAGCAACTTATGTATTATTAGGGAAAAAAAAATGGTATATACAGTAGAGTACCCTAGAGACTATTCTGTCATTGCCACACCATTTTGCTAAGGTTCTAAGAGACAACTAGGCTTCAGTGATATTGATTGATGGATTGACTGATTTACAGATACAGCCTCCTTCTGCCACCATTGTTACTGCTGTCACCACCATTCACACAACAGTTACCACCACCACCACTGCATCCGCCACCACTAAGACACCAGCACAGGTCAAGCCCAGGCAAAAAGTCGTGACAAATGCCCTCGCCAAAAGCTTCATCTCTACAGACCTGCCAGTCAAGCTCAACTCCAAAACTGACTCAGGATGTACCAAAATTCTCATCACATCTGATGTTGAGAGCAAGTCACAACAGTTATCCACTTTCAATGATGAGGAACTCTCAGAACTCTCTCCCATAGGTCGCAAGACTTCTCACAGGTATATATCACATATATCTGGTGAAAGGCATGCAAGACTGAACTTAGCAAGTGCCATTATTGGCCCCGATAGTATAATACTTCCATACTGTTTATAATTAAATTTGACGAGTAAAAAGATGACCTAAACACAGTTCTGTAGTATCTGGTGTACTGCATATTAAGAGTGAATTTTGTTGCTTACACTTTAACCCCTCATAATTCTTCCATTGATCCTATGTCCCCTCTGGCTCACTCTCTCTGAACGTCTCTTCCATACGGTAAAAAACGGTATATTGTATCATATCCCAACAGTACTGTTGGCTTGCAAGAAAATTAAATTAGGAAGATCAGAATGACGCTTAAAAATAACCTTCCTTCTTCAGCAATGGAGGGGAGGGCGATGATGGGACGACCACAGTGATGATGCGTATAAATAGCCTTGGCAATGTTGAACTGGATCCTGTTTTTGTTACAGCTGATGCTCTAACGCTTGACACACATCAGGTCAGTGTAATACTGATAACAGGTGAGATAACCACTGTCAGAGCTGCTCAAAAATTAGTAATCCCCAACTTAATCAGTGATAATTCTTCATAGACAGTTTTTTCTGATTGATAGCAATATACATTGCACAAGCTGTATACCGTGTATAAAGCCAATATATTTCTTTATATCGACACAGGTAGCTTAGAGAAGAGCATGACCATTTTTTTAATCTCTTTTTATTCTTATGGTGGGATACTGTAATTTTTGCTAACTTCTTAATCCTTGGTAGAAAAAATTATTACTTTTAACTTACTAAAGACTATTTAATATATTGTCCCTGTGTTGCTTACCTGTTTAAATGTTTTGTACTGTTTGTGAATCAAAGAATAAGTGTATCCGTGGTATCGTCGTCTGCTGCTTTGGCTTACCTGTGAAAAAACCTGCCGGACTCTCACTTACTCAAATGGGGCTGGTGTCAGAATACCGCCCTCTGTCTGCCTGGGGATTAAGGAGATTACTCAAGGTTTAGAGTAAAAACTTGGACTTGTCTCTATTTACTGAGGTATATCAGGATTACAAGTTATAGATTATATAAGACACCAAGTCCGTGTCTTCTCAAAAATATGTACAGTCGGCAAAAAAAGTTTCGTTACCATCCTTTTAACAGTGTGATGTAATGTTGGTAGGCCTGACTGGTGAGTCAGGTGTGGCGCGAGCATGGAGGTAGTATAGGTGGAGTCGCCATGGCTCACTAATCCAGGGGAGTAAAGTGAAGCCGCTGAACTGTCATTTTCGGCGCCTTCAATATGGCGGACACCAAGATATGTTTCAGTAAAAGTGGACTTCTGACCTGACATACAAAGGTATGCGCCATCTTGAAGGCGCCGGAAATGACAGATTGGTGGCTTCACAATTCAGGTCCTACTGGCACCTCCACCTATACTACCTCCATGGGCGCGAGTGTCATATATACCTCCGTCACCCTCCCGGACCCCTCAGTGTCTAATGGGCAGGCAAGTAGGAATGACGTACTTTTACCCAGTGGTACTTTTTTTGGGTATTTCAAGGTTATTCTTGTTCTAAAATACTCAAACGTATTTCTTTATGTTTAATGATGAATAGTTAAATAGTAATAGTTCTTGAACACTCAAAATTTAATTTAAAATCAGTTAAACTTTTGATATAAAAAGAAAGGGAATGACTTGTGCTAAGTTGTCATTGCCGCGGCCCGCAAGGCACAGCTGCTCAGACGGCGGAGTACCAACCCTGCCGCGCTTATCGATGTTAAAATTAACGTAGGGGTGGTAACGAAACTTTTTTTGCCGACTGTACAAGTGAAACAGGAGTGAGGGAGAGAGGAAGCGGGGCTATACTGTACTTCTCTCTGTAATTGTCAAAGGGTAAGTGCAGCGCTCCACTTTCGCTCATCACTGAGCTCCCATACCAACCATACGTGACAGATTGTAACGATGGCTTGGATAAAGCTAGGATTTTATATTTGAAATATATACATGTTGGATACAAGACTATATAAGAATAATATGAGTAAATATATATATTGTCCCTTTCTCTACATATATATAAGGTGACAATATGGTGACTGCTATAAGCATGGAGTATAACATGTAAATAATTAGAGGGTGCGGTCTGGCAATCAGGGCCTCAGCATGGAAATTTCCGATCACACTGCTGAAGTCAGCAAAACTTGGGATGTTTAGTCTATGGGGCCCTGGGAGGTATGTGAATGGATTTCAAAACCCTAACAGTATTTTCCTCCACCCATGGGCGTAATGCGGGCGAGGATACATTATTTCTGTATACTGTACTGTGTGCTTGCTGCTTTCAGGTTGGGGTGAACAAGGCAGAGCCACTGAATATGGAAGTACAAGTAGACCTTCAGACTCCAGCAGCTTCTCAAGCGGAGGTGAGGCACTTCCGTAAGCACTCTATCTTTCCTTGATTAACATTTCTTAATCTGAATTTTATAATCTTTTTACACATCTGAGTGCCATTTCATAGCTTGTCTATATTTTCATCTTTTTATCCATGCACACTAGTTATTTTGACAATGAATAACTTTGGCTAGTGACCTGGTTAACATATTTATTGCAAGAATGATGTTATTTTTATGGTATTATTAAAGTTGTATTGTCACATACAGGTTGGTAATGGGAGCATCAACCAGAACTGGTTCACATCACGGGAAGACAAGGAGATGCTACGTTGGCGGGGACACGCATGGCGTCAGGGCATGTGGTCCAGAGAGGAGACAGAACTGTTGCAGCATAACATCCAAGAGTACTGCAGCCAGCAGGGTATTCACGATCCAGCTGCACTAATATTTAAGATGTCTAAGGAGGAACGCAGTGGATTTTACAGGGTCATTGCTAGGGGACTCAACCGGCCACTCTTTTCTGTCTACCGCCGAGTTATCAGGCAGGTGGCGGGTGTAGTTGAATATGGAGACAAGGGTCTTGGGTATAATTGTCAGATTTCTGTTTTCCTTATTTGAAATTTGATTGGATAGGTGCTGCTTAGACAAAAAAAAAAAAGTACCGGGTACTTCTATAAATATTTTAGCTAATTAATTATCCGTAATTCTGTTATAAATCTGAAATAATAGCTAGGATATGGCACATAGCAGCTACATTAATGAAGAGTTAGAATGACGAAAGGTAAAAGGTTTTACTGATGGGTGCAATAAAAACAATTCTTGACAGGTTGTATGACAACCATAACCACATAGGCAAGTACACAACTGAGGAAGTGAGGAAACTGCGTGAGCTGCGCATGAAGCATGGTAACAACTGGCAGGCCATTGCAGCTCACCTAGGGCGGTCGGCTGCATCAGTAAAGGATCGGTGTCGCCTCTTGAACGAGCACTGTAACCGTGGTGCCTGGACAACTGATGAGGAAGAACGGTTGTCTGCTGCAGTGTATGAACTGGCCCAGGTTCTTCCTGGCGAACAGGTGTGTTTTGATCCTACAAGATCTAAGCAAAATATTTCGGAAGGTACAAATTTGTGCTTGCCCAGTAGATTGTTCATTCTAAAATAATCTACATCACTGATTGTAGAAATGTATTTTCTCTTGTTCACTGTGTCACAGGTGACAAGTGGTATCTCCTGGGGTGAAGTGTCGGGGAGAGTAAGGACGAGGTCAGAGAAGCAGTGTCGCACCAAGTGGCTTAACTATCTGAACTGGAAACGCACCTCGGGGGTGGAATGGAGCAAGGCAGATGACACCCAGCTAATCTGCAGGTGAGAGGTAGCACTTGAGTACGTGATTATAATATACCGGTACAAAATTTTCAATATACTGTAGTAACTATTTTGTATTCTACTTGCTATAATCATGCAGGATTACAGGATCATGGTAGAAACATGGAAAAATATATCTATTGCCTTTATTGTTTAAAGATCTTCACCTGAGTTTTACCAGACTCCAAAAGCTGTATTTATATAGGTATTTTTAATATTAATATTGTACAGACTAAGTGTGTGTGGTGTGAGAGAGGAATCACAAGTGGACTGGATAGCCTTAGGACGGGCGTGGCCAGCGTGTCGTTCACCTCACTGGCTGCGGGGCAAGTGGTGGAACTTGAAACGTCGCTTGCCTCAGTCTGCACAGGAGCTTGGGTTAAGAGGTAGGTTAAACTGTAGATTGGGTTATGGATTATCTCAATCTTATTTGGTTATGGATTATCACAATCTTATTTGAATACTGTACTGTGGGAAATAAGATTCAGTATTGATGATGATGATGATGTTGAAATCCTCTGAAACTTCTTCACCCTAGTTTTTCAAATGTTTATGAATATAAGAGCATCAAATGCTGCCAACAAACACTGTAGTTTGGTATAGGGTACAGATATTGAAAAGATTGATAAAGATAAATCTGCCTCAAGGCTTACCTAAATCACCTTGCACAAAGGGTGGCTATAACAGAAAGCCATCTTGACACACTTTTTTTTCTCTCTTAATTGTGTACTGTACCTAGCCACATAACTATGCCATACCATCATGAATTACAGTATTACCTTGCTCTACTATCTAATTTCCTTCTCAGAAGGTTTCATCATCCTTCACCATCCGTGTTAAACAAAATACTGTATAGTAAAAAAATTAGCAGTTTTTATTGTACAATATTTATCTCAGAACATTTGTATATTTCATGGTAAATATAAATACACATGCATTGAGTACAGTAATTTTGTTGTTTTCCCAGAAATGTGCCAACAGCTGTACAATATGATGTCCCTAAGCCTTCTACAGTCCACCTTAGTTGAGCTCCCAGCTACCTTCCTCAGTAACTCTTCAGTGACATCTGGGCTGTCCCAACCTTCAGCTGGCAACTCCATAGACAGCAAAGGTGGTGGGAGTAGTCCTAGTCAAGACATGGGTGGCCTGACAATGGGAACCATCAAGCTCTGCGTTCCAGCAGCAAACTTCTCGCACATTATCAATACTGGTGACTTATATTCCATTATTCAGTTCCTAGCAGCCTTGTATGTTTGTAGACCTAGAACTTTAAGGTGAAAATGTCAACTGGAAATAGTGCTGAAATCTCGGCTCTTGATTTATTTTTGAAAATAGCAGGTTCAGTTCCATAAATATTATCTGGTATTGTGATCTCCCAACCCTTTACTGTACACTCATATTTGGTGGTGTAGGATTGTGTATTGTTATCTATCAAACTTACTTCTCTATATTGAGAAGGATGAGGACTGAAGGCAAGAACTCCGCTTAATGTCTTCACTTGTGAAACAAAAAAGTGTAATGATAAATTTTTGCAATTGTTTTATATCATGACAAACGAACAGATGACAGCGAGGAGGACTTTGCATCTCGACTGAGTAGTTTGGTGCAGAATGCTCTTCTGACTCAGAATGTGGAGACCCGGGGGAGTGGACAAACAGCACCCCCTTTACAACTCCTGCCTTCCACTTCCCTCACAACATCCTCAACCACGAGTTCACCTCACTTCACACACACACTAACTGGGGGGTCCAAAACCTCTCCATCTTTAGTGGTAGAAACTATGGAGGTGAGATATACTAGTGCTGTATTGAATATTGTACATTTTTTATCTTTGTCATGCAGGTGACTCTCATTTTACGTGAGCATCTTGCTCCTGAAGAGGTTGTGTAAATCGAACTATTGTTCAATAGGAAATTATTCCTCGGGTCTAATACTTAACCACCCATCTTCCTCGAAGCAAGCACTATGTAAATAAACTGTGAACTTTTGACCATAACACAAATAATATGGCTTTGTGATAATAGAATTTTTTTTTCTAATTTTTATGGCTGGTATCTTGGAATCTTGGAACAGTACTTACGAAAAATATGATGTAGTTTGTGGTGTGGAAGAGTGACATATTTTGCTCCACAGGAATCCTTGTCACTGAGCCTGCCAGATGTTACCAGAGGACTTGACAGAGGTAAAGTGTCAGCTGGTGTCATTCTAAAGTTTCTGCAAGGTCAATATTTGCTCCAAGTCTCTGCCTTTTCCTTTTTTATGAAAAGTAGATAATTGCTCTCTGTTCACACAAATCAGAAATGTAAACAGCCGAGGCATAAGTTTTTTATGAATAGTTTGGACTGTATTCTAAATATATAAGTTGTTATAATATTACAAACTGTATAGTACAGTATTAGGGAATTGGTGTACTGCATGTAAGTGATATAACATTAATTGACTGATTTTAATGTATAGGTAGTCTTGGTGTGGTGGTGAAGGAGGAAGACTTGCTGAGTGATGGAGAGGCAGGTCCTTCTGAGGGTGCCCTTGCCACAACACTTGATCCTCCCTCACCAAGTGCTGTTTCATCACATGTCATATTGAATGGTGAGTCAGAGATTCCCACTCAGGTATTCACATTCAGTTCAAGCTTCACCTCTGTTAACAGTTGCACTTCTCACCTGTTCACTTCTTATGGACATGCACACACACAGATAAAGAATTAAAAGATTATGACTAGCATGTACTGTAGTGGAAGAATGTAGAGACGAGCCAGAATATTTTTTAGTCATATAATTTTATAAAAGAAAATGATTAATCGATGATCACTACTTTAAAAACTGGAAAAATGCTGGGTGAAAATGACAAAGAATTAAGTGAGGTGTTAAATCAAAGTTTTCATGTAAATTTTTTTAACTATAGAAAATTAACATGACTTTACTAGCATATATAACTAAAGAGAAAAGCATTGCTGAGAAGGAAAATGATGAACATGTGCACTGATAAAAAATTATGAGGTATTGATGTTGATAATAGTGCTTTGTGAATTGCAGATCCCATCCTATCTGTGTCAGGGGAACCGTTGGCCAGAGAGGAGGGACTACAAGCTACTCACCATGACACAGATATCTCTTGTACTGGACTCAATGAGGACTAACCTGTATATACCATTACTATAATTCTTTGTTGTAGATACTTAGGCCCACACTCATTCCATAATTATTGTAGGTCATATCTGCACATATCATACATCCATAACATTGTTGATACCTTTGCCTACGATCATAAACACATACACACTACTGTACTTTCATACTTGCTCATTCATGCATCTACGTCTATAGTCTCTCCGTAATACACTTTCCATAATACCATGTCTATAATTATAGTCTCCTTCATAATAGTATATTATCTGCTTCCATGCTTTCTCATGTATACATTTGATTATATACCATGTTCATGATTGTACAGTACCTGTACCCACATTCATTCCACCCATTCTATACCCATGCAGTCATCCAGGCTCATACAAAATGTAATATATTTTTATACACTGCTCAATTTATATGATTATCAGAAACTAGAGAAATATTTGAAAATTTGTCAGGATCCAGTGCTAAGACAAGTTTGTAGCCATTTTAATGCACTATTATTCAAATTATGAAATTTAAGCTTTTAAACCGATTTCTGTAATTTCCTTCTATACTGTATTTCTGTATTTTTCAACTAATAAGGCACTTTTTTCATACTGTACATCAAGAGAAATCCCTCTGCATATTTCAAGTATACTGGTAGATAGTTATTAAATCAAATGCAGAGTACTATAATTTCCTACAGTATAAAGGTTAAAAGGTTAAAGGTCGCCAATGAGTGGCAGTCAATGGGACAGAGTGTAACACACACTAGACTGTATGAAACACAACTATAGCACGCATCACAAGGATGATGAGTGGCCCAGAGACCTCTCCACCCACGTGAGACCCGAGTCAGCTTCGGCTATGGCTGCATAAGCAGGAAGACCTCAGACAGCTGACTCAAACCCTAACCTTTGGCATCAGTGAAAGATTTTTATCATATCCCGAGCAAGGATTGAACGCTGGACCACAGAAATTGCAGCCGCAGACTCTACCACTGTGCTAGCCAGAAGCTGCGCTTAATTGAACTAATGTTGCTCATACATTGTTAAAATTAAGATGAGTTTAGGTAACTATAAACCTTCCTGAAAATTATGCTCAAATCTTACCCAATGGTGAAAGCTCTTGTCACCAAAACCCTCTTTAAGGTGAGGTGGCAATCATGCCCTGATTGACGATGATGCTAGTGATATTGGATGATGATAAATCCTTAGAAGTCGAGGATAAATATACTGCTTTTTATTTGTATTCACCAGGATTTTTAGAGTTTTCAGTTTTGCGTGGGAGGTTATATTGATTTTTATTTTCTTGCACCGAGACACATATATATATATTTATTGATTGTGTAAGTCATTGCCATACTAACAATATCAGACAGGTGATGAATGTGAACAATGCCCACTGTGCATCTGTGCACATGAGTAGTAGCAAATAAATTGTCTCTCCAGAATTATTTTTTCTTAAAATTGCTTTTCTAAAGGAATGTTGTGTGTTCCACAATGCAGCAACTTTTAAGGTGAACAATATGGTATGTACTGTACTTGTATTACCCTCGACCCTCGATTTAATGGACAAAAAGGGGGTTAACCTTGTCTGTTACTGGAAGATTAATATGACCTAGGGGGTAAATTGGAATTAATACTGTACTGTACATACAAAATACAGTACAGTAATTCTAAACTCATGTTAGAAGTAAGGACAAAGTCCATTGAGAGGTTGTTCACTCTAAATGAGTTAGACTTAAGCATTAGTGTATTGAGGGTAGGGGGGGGGGCTGATGGCACACGTAATATTGTTCAGTTTTCACCAACAGTTCTTCGAGTTTTTACTCGTACAGTACACACGCATTTTCTGAGTTTACTGTACAGTCTGCAAAAAAAGTTTCATTACCACCCCTAAGTTAATTTTAACATCGGTAAGCGTGGTAGGGTTGGTACTCTGCTGACTGGGCAACTGCCATCCGAGACATGCCGGATGGGTATCGTCTTTGCCCCACTGCCTACCAGCGTGGTGGCAGACGTACGATACTGGGGGCATGCCGTGTAACTGTTTTGTATAGTGTGGACGCGATCACATCCCAGGAACACAACCCAACGTTCCACCACCTGCGACATTACCCCTAGTGTGGACGCCGCCTTAGGCTCCAGGTTAATTCAGTAAGACTCACTGATTGAACACCTCTCTCTCTCTAAGGAGAGGTAAATGGCTGTTCACGATAGTATTATGTTTCCTGAATGCACTCTCTTCCGTGCACATTCTTTGGATTTCCCTCTTGTGGATTGGATTACACTAACCATTTGTTACAAGTACAAGTACTATATATATTATTTACCCTTCCCAATTATGTCTCCAGCTTTGATTTTCTGATCTGCTACCAAATTTGATAAACAACACCTTACATATTTTGCTAATATTCAATAACGATTACTCCAAATGAAGGTAATAAAAAATTTGTTAAATTTCACACTTTACTGCCATGCAACAATCTAAGGCAGACGATGGACGGTTTGGAAATAATGAGTGGAAGGCGAGGATTCACAGCAGACACTCACAATAAGCAACAAGTACACAATCTTGCTGAAGCTGCTCTTGGAATTTTTATTATTTCATACGGATTTTTCTATTGTATATGAAGCTTATGCACTTTTGCTTAACTGCTGCTTCAAATTATATGGTACTGCACATAAGATACTAACTTGAAATACATTTTGCATTATACTAAATACTGCTAGCTGATTTAGTTCATGCTAAATGTTAATTAAAATATGGTAACATTTTAATGTCAAATACCTTCATTATTTTGTTCCCCAAAATGGACTATGAAAAAAAAAAGTAAAAGTAACAAAGATGGTTGTTGTTGTTATTGATGTTCTCCCAGGGATGGTAAATCAGTGCTACCTATAATTTTCTTGACACTAGATGGAAAAATTTCTGAAAGATTACTTTTGGCATTCCTTGTGCATGCACATCAAACTTCCTACTATTACAGTACAATAGTCTATATTAATTGTAAACATTTATGTCTCCCACCAAGTCGGTGACATGAAAGAAGACAGATCCAGTATATATGGAATACAGTCCTACATTACTTAAATTGGAGGCCAGAGCATCATGTAAATGGTCAACATTCATGTACAAAAATGTATTTTGGTGCACCCTGCATGCGGATTTGGTAAGATGACACAAAATAATGTGTATTGTTTAGAAAAAGGTGGTTAGTATCTGATACTAAAACTGTTTTCATCACAGTCAAAGCCCTTGCTCTTATTATAGCTTACAGATATGGTTCCTGATTCTTAATACTAAATTTCTGTACAGTACTTGAGATCTGTATGTTTCTCTACATGGAGTACTGTATTATATTGCAAATAACAGGCACTGTACATGGATGAATATACATCACACCATTTAGTAAAAGTTCCAGGATATGACAGTGGCACAGTACAAAAAAAACTACAGTAATTCCCAATACTGTTCACATTACATACAATTACATAAATTTTATTCTAATGTAACTAAGTTCACACTTTGAAAAGTTTTGGCTTTTCTTGGTCATATAAATAAATGAGTCCATATGAAAATTAACTTCAACCTAAATAGATCATACGACATATTAAGTAGGATATTGAGATTCATGAGATAAACACAGTCGAGGTAAATGAGTGAGCTCAGTTTAAAAACCTCATTGGCAGTTAGCATTGTTTTTTTTATGAATAGTTAGACTGAATAGTGCCATATACTGTAGTCATACCTACAATAACATGCTTTTTTATATAGCGATTATTGTGAAAATTTAGTAATGCATAATAGAGTATTTTGGATTGAGTACTGTATCGCTCTTTAACAAGGTTTACCTCCAATAACACAATTTCTTTTTATATCGAGCAGTTCAAAGCCATATAGCTTATCATTAATAGTATCATCTCCCCTGATAATGTGAAAAGTCTGCTGTGTTAATTTTACTTAATGTATACCTTAAAACTAAAATACCTGACAAGACATGTCATAGTTATAACCATGACCTTATGAATACTATCTTGAAGACTATAATATTAATCACACCTGTGCTTACTGTATAAGCTGTGCCTTCATGAATGTTTATTCACATGAGATATATTTATAACTTAGCAACAAGCCACAGGAGACTATTCATCTTGTACCGTAATCTTATATTAAGAAAAATCCATCTCATGTACTTAAACAAATTGTGTGTTGCAGCTTAGCTGTTAATACTACACAGTAGGCTACTAGACTACAACAAAAATATATTTAAAACAATTATTTCTCCTTTCTATCTAAAAGGCAAGTTCCTTATCATAGCACCACAGTTATCAAGTCTTTGATTCAGAGTTTCTCAATACTTAGGGTAACATTAATTCCTAAGGAATGTATGAGTGCACTGCTTATGGAAATTAGCATAAATGTTATGATGAAATATTTGGTTTGTAATCAGGTTCTTTCAAAGCTTATAACTACAGCTGCAGATACAAGTATCTATATAAATGTAAGGGACATTTTGTACATCAGTTAGTATATAAATTGGTTTGAGATACTGATACTTTAGATTCTTTTGTCACAAGTCATACAAATAATATCCTATCAAAATGCTTGTAGGATTATTCCATATATTAAGTTCTAGCTCTGTATAATGTAATTACAGTACTTATCACATAATGACTAGATAGCCAAGAAACTCCTAGGTAAGGAAGCAATCATTAATCATATTCACCCTAGAGTCACTATTCCATCTTACAGAATTTGCAAAATATTTGGTAAGTGGATAATGACTACCATAAACACATTCTTAGAATGGAAAGCAATTCTACTTCATATTACTGTACAAGTAATTCAGATCCAATAAAATATGAAAGAGTAATAGCACAAACTCAAAAATAAACATAGAAAATAGTTTCCATTAATTTCATAATTAATTTTGAGCAAAAATATTCCTATATCTTTCACATCCTGATATTACCTTGGGTCATTATTCAATACCCAAGTGTCTAATGTTTCTGAATTGGCAAGAAAAATAAAGTGCACATGGGCCAAATAACATAAAAATAAGCTAGGTGTGGGGCCTACTGCATTTTTGTTGTGCAGTTTAGAAATGAATGAAATTACGGCAAATTGAGCCATGGAAAAATAGTGTGGCTAAAAACTAATTGCATGAAGCAGGCCTGACAGTGCTTCATACATATGACAACCCCATACAGTACTACTTACCGGCATGATAAAGTTTGCAACTTTTCCATGGGCAAATCAACATCAGATGATTTTCTTGTGTCAAGGGGAAGCCCTCATCATACTCGATTGCCTATTACCTTTCCACAATTTGTGAATAATGTCCAAAGATTTTTTTATTTACTGCACTGGACATTGAACTGTCAGCAAAGGAAAATCTGCTACTACTGTACAATATATCACCCAAGTATAAAGGGATTAGGATTTCTAAAGTGTGCCAAATAGCAGGTTACCTCAGTATTAGCCTATTCCATCTGCTTAGTGACATTGTGTAGTGGAATTAGTAAATCTCCAGTTTACTACAAGCACCTTAATCTGTACGTTAAATGTGGTGTCCCTGTGGCAAGTAAAAATTGTCTGGTGTTAGCCAGAGATGAATACAGTAGTGAAACAGAGTTATGTAGCCAAGGGGTTTAGACAGTAACACACAAAAACTGTCTAATGTTACTTACTGCAGTTACACATTGGCTTGCGACGAGACCGAGATCTATCATCCAGCATATCACCAATCTCTGTGGAGTTGTGGAGGAGATTATTTAAATAATTATAGGGTGAGTTTAACATACTTATTAGAAAATTTATATTGTTCTTTGGCACTATGCTTTTATAGGTAGTTAGAAATTGACTATTTTTGCAACTTATCAACATTTCCCATTTAAATACCATCAAGACAATAGATTAGTATGAACAAGAATACGGGACAAAATAATCTGGATGAGACTTACTGAGGCTACAGTCGTTGTGGTTTCTTTCACTGCTCACCTCCCTGACTACTGATTGATTGAATGTAAGGGCAGCCACTCTCAGGAAGAGGGCCTCCACATTGTCCCCAGTCTTGGAAGACACAGCCCAGTATTCTGCACCTAAAGCCTTAGCCACACGACATGCCTCTTGTTCAATTTTCTGGTATAATCCTTCCCCCTGGAAAGCCACACAAGCTATTAAATGTACTGTACATTTATTGGCAGGCTACACAGATATACTGTACCTACATCAAATTCCAAGTAAAACAATGCTGATTTATGGGGATTTACTGTAGTTTTTGAAATTCCCATAGAATGTAAAAAACTGAATGTGGAAAAATACCTTGTGACTTCAAAGAAATATAAAATGTGCATTATGATAGAAAGCTATGTGCTTTATGAGAACAGTCTTAGAAATAAAATGCAACAATACAGAAGAACTATGGTACCAGAAGATCTCGTTTAGTAGCCACTAGGAAGACGAGAGGCTGCGTGGTGGAGTTGGCTTGCCGTCCCTCCTCCAGCCATTGTGCGGTGTGTATCAGTGTCATAATGTTGGTCACATCAAACACAATCATTATTGCTGTAAATAAATATGAGGTCAGCGTGTTATTGCATCATGTTGCATCAGTGACAACCATTACCACTGCTAACACACACAAGACGGGAAATTGTTCAATTGTTGTCAGATCAAACACAATAATTCCTGGAGATGACACAGAAAAAATGGGTTACACCATTATGTTATACACTCACATTTAATGCAACCAATATTGATAGCAAAAAATGCAAGAGATGAGGTTTTTATTGTTCATAGAAATAAATGGAGGCAGTTCCTATACTGAAATGAAAGCAAACAGTCACTCACTTTGGGCACCCCTGTAGTAAGAAGCAGCAATGCTCTTAAACCTCTCCTGCCCTGCTGTGTCCCATCTGTAAAGTACTCTCATCAGTCACACTAATCACCTGTTAATATCTACAGTATGCAGCTTTGGTTTACACCAAACACAGTAAGGAAATCTCAGATGAAAATATTACTAAAAGCTTACTTCATATTCATAAACAATTATTGCAAATGGAAAATATATTAAAAGAATAAGCACTGATAAAAATTTATTAATTCAGTATCTTACGGTACCTAGGTTTTCACTTTGGTTAATACCGTACTATAATACAGTAATTTTCACTTTCCTTCCACAGGCTACAAGGTATCATTCTACAGACAGATTCACTGATAGACAAACAGAAACTGAATGGGAGATAAGTAAATCTAAAAACAGAACATTTCCCAAAAATATGATTGATTGAAATGATTATCAAGCTAGGCTTCAGCCAGTCACCGTCACATTCTGCTACATATATCATATTGTATATTCCAGTAACCACAATTTGTGAAAAATGATAACCCATTTTTAATAGAAATTGTGATCAAATTTAATCAGGCAGCTCTTCCCGTCTCTCTTTTCGTCTTCCTCTTGTCATACTTAATATCGTATCCCAGCAACCATACAATAAGGTATATTTGCCTTTTCCCAAACTGTCATCTGTCTCTCTCAGAATATTGTGTGTGTGAGTGTGTGCAGGTGCGTGTGTATGTGTACAAGCAAAAACTTATTATTTTGGATTTGTAAACTTTATATTTTTTATTACTGTTTTAGTGCAAAACACTCACATCTGAAGGTTGAAGGGAATACCAAGGATGTCAAACCTCTCCACCTCAAAGTCAACTCCAATGGTGGCCTTGTAGTTGGCATCAAACACTTGGTGGCACAATCTGGAAAGACATACACAATCTCACGACAATATTTTGATAAATGAAGAAGGTAAATGCACCAGATAAAATAAGTGGCATAATGAAGAGCAGGGGTATCAGTAAGCCACATTGCAGGGTGTATTTAATAGAATGACTGAAAATTAATGTCAGTAAATGTAAGGCAATGTTTAATGAGAGCAGAAGCTGAAGTGATTAACTTTGCAACACACCACAGGGTATGAATGTCAGATGGTTGAACAGAGTGGAAGGAGAGGACTTGACTAAGCAAGGACAAAATATTGAAACAGGGAGAGCTGGAGACTTTTTTGCCATGGACACTCCCAAAGGGAGCAAGACATCAGAGTGATACAGTAGATAGAAAATTTACAATTTAGCTGGTATAACCAACCTGTTGACAAGGCTGGTTTTGCCCGTGGCCAAATCTCCAAGAATGATCATTTTGGATATCTTGAGTCCAGCCTCCACCATCCGAGTCCCATTGGCAGCATTCTTTGCCATCTCATCAAAGTCATCGTCAACATGTGGAGTTGCCTGCATTATACCAATATAAAAATGCAGTGCTCAGTTATGCTTCATGAAAAATGATTATTTTCATATAAAAAACAGTGACAAGCAATGCACTGAACCTACCAAATCTTTATACTGTATGATGATTACTTAAAATGAAGTATATGTTAACCCACATACAACAATAACTACATTAAACATATATACTGTACCATAATTATTTGCTTCAAAAGCACATAATGAAGAGTATTTACAATATTTACTAAGGGTATTTACAGTATAAATAAAATGAATAACTACATTAACTTTGAAAATGAAAACAAAGAGAATTTTAAATCATAACTACTGGTATAGCCTTAAAGGTAAAGTTCAAAGGATAACTACCTGTCTGAGGAAGGGTGGAGGGAGGGAATTGATGATTCGATCTTTCTCTGCTTTAGTCTGCATCATCGTGTACACCGCAGACCGACTCAGCTGCATTAGTCCTGTATTGGTAATCACAACATTACAGCCAGACACATAATATTGAACTGTACCAGGCTGTAC
Organism: Petrolisthes cinctipes; assembly: GCA_033782935.1. Lineage (NCBI taxonomy): Eukaryota > Metazoa > Arthropoda > Malacostraca > Decapoda > Porcellanidae > Petrolisthes > Petrolisthes cinctipes. The sequence continues at coordinate 16,563 of JAWQEG010003723.1, read as the reverse complement.
GATAGTACTGTCAACTGATCTTGTACTCAATGTAGCCATTTCTCTAAAAAATATAATAGCATATGAGAGACAATTTTTCATCTCTCCTAAGTTAGCTATTTGTACAACTGTGTGAGAAAAGATACTCAATCCTTTCAAATTAAATTATGTGCATTACTGTTATTTAGTATTTAAATATGTTTATCATTATGTGCCTTACTGTTGCTTAATGTCAAACTTGAAGCTGTGTGGTTTTTTTTAAAGAATCGGATTTAGGATGTATATCTGGCTGGAAAACCTTTTGCCAGATTGATAAATTCTACAAAAGGTTGTGTAACTTAGTATATAACCCTATTATTCTATGCTATATTTCCAGTCAATGATATGATTGTAATGTGGCTTACCTAAACAAGGGTTATGAGCAGTTGTCCTATTACAGTAGATGTCTGTACACACACATTGCCCAGAAGTGCCTCTGAAAATTAATACAGTACAATTAAATTAGGTTAGAGTAGCAAATCAATCATGGCTTCAATAGTAATAATCACTAAAGTATTCAGAGTCCATTTTGCAGTGTTCCTTAACAAAATATACAAAGCAAGTTAGAGGTAAGGTTGGTAAAGCAATAAAGGGTATTATTACAGAAGTACTGCGTTCTTGGCTAGGGCCACGCATTGTTACCACATCCGGCTAGGTCCCGGGAATTTGCCCCGGTCACTTTATGATAGTTTACACCGGTTATATCCCGGTAGTTTGCCCAGGTTAGGTCCCGGTAGTTTGCCCAGGTGAGGTCCCAGTATTCTGCTGTGGTCTAGGTTAGGTTAGGTCAGACTAATTTCCAAATTATATTTGTAAAACTGGGCATATCTCGATATCTCCGAGAGAAACACCATAGATGAAAAGTGTCTTAGAATGGTCCAAAATAGTGGGTAATGATACTAAAATATACAATATAGTAAACTCAGTACTTCTATAAATTTACCCAATAAAGTAATATACAGTAAGAAAGAAATAATGTAGTAACATCTTTAATAGTTGAACCAGATATTTTGGTACAGTATTTATTGAAAGAATTGCTGTTTTGTAGCAGTGTTGCCAGATCCGGCTAGGTCCCAGTCATTTCCTGTACTTTAACATGGTTATTTCCCGGTAGTTTGCCCAGGTTAGGTCCCGGTAGTCTGATGCGGTCTAGGTTAGGTTAGGTTAGGCTAATTTCAAAATGCCCCATTTGAATATGCCCTATCTTGGAAATGGGGCATTTGCAGAGGAAATGCCATAGAAGAAAATAGTCTTAGAATGGTCTAAATAAGTGGGTAAAGAAGGTAGAAAAACCGTAAGCAATAACGGTAATTCTTTCAATATTTACACTTTTGATCGACTTAGGAATGCCGCCGTCAATAAATTTCAAACAGTCTCAAAGAAAAAATAATGTAATACGTAACACCTCATTAAACAATTAAATGACATACCAGTAAATCATTAATAAAGAGAATAATAGCATCCTACCTACAAGAACATTTATACCAACAAGTCTTACATGCTTCTTCGTCAAGTTTAAAGATTGTTTTGTTTACACGTCTCAGTGTTGCCAGGTCTGCTTGGCGGAATTTCCCCATCTTTAACATCAGAATTTCCCTTTTTACCTCCATAATTCCCTGTGTTTGCTCCTCAACATTGACGGTCTGGTAGAAATTTCCCCATTTACTCTTGAAGAATCGAAATTATTTCCGAATTACACAGTTCAAGTTCAAGTTGTGGAACTTGTGGGTCCCGCAGAGGGCCGCTCATGGGCGGCATAATATGCGGGGGTTGTGCGGGGGATTTAGGGATCCAGAGTAGGATTAGGAAGAGGGTTAGGATAAGGGTGGATTGGGTCAGGGACTGTGGGTTGAGGATTAGGATTGGGGAGGTAATGATTGGTGATCCTATTTCTAAACGTGTCAAGAGTGGGGCTATGAACTACGTGAGATAGGAGATGATTCCACTCTTGGATGCTGCGGGGAAAGAATGAGTGCCTAAATATATCAGTGCTTGTCTGGTATGTATGGTATTTTAAGTTGTGGCTGCCTCTAGTGGATCGTATACTTGTAGGGTGTAGATATGTGTCTTTGTCTATGTCAACTAACTTGTTTGTGATTTTGTATATCATCTGTTGTCTGTGTATCTGTCTTCGTGTTACTAATGGGTCTAGTTTTGTGTCTTGTTTAAGCAAAGTGACTGATGTAGTGTGTCTGTAATCACGTCTGGCCCATCTTGCAGTCTTGTTTTGTATGGACTCTAGTTTATTGATATTATTGTAAGTGTGTGGGTCCCAGACGGTGTCGCAATAATCTAAATGTGGCCGAACGAAAGTGTTATACGCAATAATTTTGGTGTTTGTGTTACACCTGCTGAGGTTCCTGCGCAAGAACCCCAGGACCCTACTAGCTTTGGCCCTGATGCTACCTATATGTGTGTTCCACCTCATGTCCGCTGAGATGTGGACGCCCAAGTATTTGTGGGAAGTGACTGTGTTGAGGTTGGTGTTGTGTAGTTGGTATGTATATGGAATGACATTATGGGCACGGGTATGATGTGATGGCATTTGTCTGGTCTAAATGTCATCTGCCACTTGACTTCCCAGTCTTCAAGTGCAGTTAGGTCGTCCTATAGTCGAAGGCAGTCATTCCTATCTTTAATTGGTCTGTAAACTAAGCTATCGTCTGCAAAGAGTCTAGTGGTAGAGGAAAGTGAAAGTGGGAGGTCATTAATGTATGAAAGGAAGAGAAAGGGACCCAGGACAGTGCCCTGGGGTACCCCAGTGGTCACAGGAACAGATGGAGACTGACTACCGTCAAGAACTACACGTTGCTTTCTGGTAGTCAAGAACGTTCTAATCCAGTGAAGAAGTTGTCCCTGTATGCCATAGAATTCTAATTTGTGTAGTAGTCTTTGGTGAGGGACTTTGTCGAAGGCTTTGGCAAAGTCTAATACTATGGCGTCGACCTGTCTAATTTTTGTGTCATTGAGGGACTGCAAGATGTCTCACACGAGCGTTTAGGCCGAAAACCGTGTTGATTGTCAGTCAGTATATTTTGCCTATCAAAGTGGTCCATTATGTGTCTATGAATAATGTGTTCTAAAATTTTGCAGGGGACTGAGGTAAGTGAAATAGGTCTATAATTAATGGGAAGGGTTCTGTCTCCGGATTTAAAAATTGGGGTCACATTTGCCAAAAGCCAGTCTTGGGGGAGTTCACCGGTCTGTAAAGTCTGTGAGAATATAACCTGCAGGACAGGGGCAAGAACGCTAGCGTTAGTCCTCAATATCCTGCAGGGTATATTGTCTGGTCCAGTCGCTTTGTGTATGTCTACCTCAGATAAGAGTTTCTCAATTCCTTGGGTGTTTATATGAATGGGAGGGATAGGTGGGTGTGATGGTGTTGGCATGTCTGGTAAGTGTTCATGTTCATGGGTAAAAACAGACTGGAATTGTGTGTTAAGGGGGTTGGCTTTGTCTTGTGGGTGTGTAACCAAGGAATTGTTGTGTAGTAATGTTGTAATACCGGTCGAGTCTTGTTTGCGTGCTTTAAAAAAGCCGAAGAATTTTTTGTGGTTTTGTGTGTTGTCTGCGAGGAAAGTGGATGTGTATTTCGTTTCGGTATTTATTGAAAGAATTACCGTTTTGAAGCAGTGTTGCCAGATCCGGTTGGGTCCCAGTATTTTGCCCCAGTCATTTATTGTACTTTATCACGATTATTTCCCGGTAGTTTGCCCAGGTTAGGTTCCGGTAGTTTGCCCAGGTTAGGTCCCGGTAGTCTGATGCGGTCTAGGTTAGGTTAGGTCAGGTCAGGTAAGGTCAGACTAATTTCAAAATGCCCCATTTGCGTATGCCCTATCTTGGAAATGGGGCATTTGCGGAGAAAATGCCATAGAAGAAAATAGTCTTAGAATGGTCTAAATAAGTGGGTAATGAAGGTAGAAAAAACGTACGCAATAACGGTAATTCATTCAATATTTACCAGAATGAGTGCCTAAATATATCGGTGCTTGTCTGGTATGTATGGTATTTTAAGTTGTGGGCCTTGTGGCTGCCTCTAGTGGATCGTATACTTGTAGGGTGTACATATGTGTCTTTGTCTATGTCAACTAACTTGTTTGTGATTTTGTATATCATCTGTTGTCTGTGTATCTGTCTTCGTGTTGTCAATGGGTCTAGTTTTGTGTATTGTTTAAGCAAGGTTAAAACATCGTAATGCCAACTGGCAATAGAATAGATATTTACCGAAAATCTCACACATGAGTAACTCTGAAAATTTACCGAAAAATCTTTATATAATTTCCCTGTATGGACTTCAAAATTCCCTAAAACAGAAAAATTTCCCTGCACCTGGCAACACTGACTCGTCTCAGTCAGCAGAGTTATGTTTGTTTATACGATGTCGTTGCCAGGAGTTAAGAAGCTTTTGCCTTTACAACGGGTCTTTATTAACCACCTTTCTTGAAATGAATTGAAATGAAAAGTATATTATTGTTGCAAAGACATACAACAAAGGAACTGGCCTTTTCTTATGTTTATGCTACCTCTATTAGTGTTCATGCTGTGTCATGTAGGTAGTGGTCTTCATTAATAATATGAAATCCAAAAAAATAGACTTAAGTTTGGATATTGAATTTCATCCACTAATTGTTATAATATCACCACAAATGACATGATGGGCGCCTATAGCCTAGCCTAGCCTACCCTAGCCCTTCTCTTCTCTTTTGGCAGGGGATAAAGAAACTCGATCTCTTTCGCAAATGTACTATTTATTGGTATTTACATTATACTTAATGTCTGCTACTTACCAAAGTGAACAAAAGTAACTCATGTAATTATGTCCATTATTTAAAATTAGTCACTTCTACTTAATTAAGAATCACTTTTACTACAGTGCTTAAAACTACTTATAGTACATTCTATATACAAGGATACTCAATTCGTTTTAATTTAGACAGAAGTTTGTGCGGATAGTATAATTATACAGTACATGTAATGGAAAATACTTCAAAACACTGGTGAGGGCTGGTTCTATCCAGAAATGAGAAATCCGGCATCCTCTACCACACCCTAGCTGGCCTGTCCTGTCTGTCTCTTTTACTATTTCTCATTCCTTCTTGGTAGCCGACGAGATCGCCCGATTGGGTGGCACAACAAGGAAGACTACAGACGGTGGGTTTGTTAGCTCGGGGGTACATGCCCGTGAGCCAGCAGTCCCCTCGTCTATTGCCTTCGAAGAAACAGATCTCACTATTACCCTGACTCCCATTTGGAGGTCCGAGCATCTGCGCGGCTTCGGTCAACCAGACTCGGGACTGCTCGGCCAGACAGTCTGGGGAACTACAACAACAACATTACATTATTTGTTTAGCTCCGATAATCGGCACTATAGAGATAATTCATTCAAAATTCAGAATGTCTTTGCTTCGGTTGATTATAGAATATTCTTAGTGAGGATTAGACGAATAAAGTGTGGAACCTCCAGCGAACGAACCTCGTGAAAATTAGTAAGCCTGCTGGACTTGTTTTATAAGCCCTCCTTGACGGATTTCTTCAGTGATTCCTTGTATGAAATAACTACGCGTTACATATTATTATTTTTTTTTTCCAATACCAACTCATTCTTCATTATTTTCATCATTAATTGTATTCGTTGAACTGGTGCATCAGCCGATTACTTGTTTCCCTCCTTTAAGGTGGAAGTGCAGTGTTGGTAAATCTGGAGCAACCGATTCCTCCAATCTATTCTAAGCAACAGAGCACCATTATTTTTGTTCATTTGGTCCTGTTTCCTGGCATACTTTGGATGAATCATGGCAGTCCAATGTAACAAAAGTGAATTACCACATGAAGTACTGGATGTAGGTTGGGTAACGCTCAGGTAAGATGACATACATTACTGAACATAACTCTACACCCATCCCTTATAATGTAGTGTCTGTAACTGTTGTTGTCTTGTTACTCTTGTTGATGATGGCTAGTATTTATTGAGGTAACACAATATTCTCGTAAAGTCTGAGGTTGTACAATTTTACACCAACCAAATTTGCCAACTAAGCTTGTAGTGACACAGTGACAGTGGTCGGAGTTTGGCATCCTCTAAAAAGACTATGGGAGGAACTGGTTTCATGTATATATTGTCTCTTCACGAATATTCAGTACGGTCGGTAGCTTTCAGAGTATCAAGCCATCGAACCATTAACATCATCACTGGTACACCTGCCTGGTACACCTATCAGAGCCCACTATTGTATATACGGTATAGTATCTGAGATATATTCCTTCATGTCCTTTTCAATCTCTGCTGTTTGGTCCAGTTCGCAAGACATGATGTATATGCGCCTTTCAGGGTGTTGATGGTAATCTGGAATATGAAGGGGCTGCGACGACTATGACTAGAATCGGAATTCTATGAAACAATCAACTTCTGGAATGTTGGAACAGCTTCACACTAAATCCAACATGTTCTATACAGTAATTATTCTATTTTTTAGTAACGAAGTTTAGCAGGTCATGACACTCGTCGTGTCTAAAGCAAGTCTTAGGGTTGTGGCCCTATTTTGAATTCCTATATTTTAGATTAACAGGAGCATACCCTGAAGAAGTTGCAGTCCTGTTGTACACGGAAACAGCTAAAAACCATCAACCTAATCTAATTAGCAGCTGAGTGGGACCGGGTTTCGTAGACCGTAGTAGCTAGTAGGACTAGGCCAGTTGAAGTTGCTCTGTGATGGCAGCCAGTTAGATTATTAAAAGTGAAGATATTGTGCATGGTAAATAACCATAAAATCTCCCATTAGTCTGCAGGCAGGTGAAATGCACCCCAATGAGAGCCCATTAGGGGAATCCAGGAGGTGCATGTGTGGTTGGGGAGGGAAGGTGTGTAGGTGCCAAGACACGACTCACTTCCCTCAAGATTGGCTCTCGCATGACATCCACGGGACCTTGATGTAGAGGAGGGGTAAGAACTGCTGATGTATATGGGCCTTGAGATAGAGAAGGGGCAGTTGGTAATGTACAGAATTCTTCGCTGTTGGTGATCTGGTGTAGGAATGGGCTTGTAATACCTTCCGTAGCTCTCGTTACACCTGACATGTCCATTATTCCATTTGTAGAAGCTGCAGAAGTTTTCAGTGTTTGTACTTTGGTGTGGCTTGGGTTTATAGAGGTGGAGGGAACATAAGTCTCGGGTACAACCATATAGTAAGGTGGTGGTGGAGCCTCTGATTTGATGGCCTCCTCGTATGATGGGGGATTGTCTGGCAAGGCCTCGGCATCGTCTGTATTTGGCCTTGCACCTCCCAAACGCTGCAAGAGATAATAATTAATATAACTGAGGTTTTTGACATTTACTGCTGATGTTTAATTAGATTTCTAAATACTCAAAACATAATGGTGTGAATATGCATATTAATTTGTATACTATCTAATGTTTGTTTACTGGTAGCCTACATATCAAATAATATACGGTACTCCTATTTAACTACATAGATTAAATCGACCACTTCCCTTGGTATTTGCAATGCAGCCTCCCATTGGTCTTTATAGCAAATAACTAAGAAGAGGCTATTTGTTTTTTCATGATTTGGCGGGACAGTGTACATTATATTTTGAAGAAAGTTTCGTAGACCTTAGTAGCTGTGCCTTTGAGCGAGATCCACAACTTGTCAGTCATTAACCTTAATTGAAATGGAGCGTCCATTAAAGTATGTGTGTAAAGCAGCAGTCGGATCACCTCTGTGGTGTAGCCTACTGTTTAGGTTCAAGTTCTGTGAAGTTAGTCATTTCGTGAAATGACAATCTTTCAGGCAGTCTGTGAAATGACCAATTTACTCAGTCCGTTTATGTTAGGTTATGTAAATCAGTCATTTTACAAAACCTAACTGACTAAATAAATTGGTAATTTAACTAAAGTATATATATATATATATATATATATATATATATATATATATATATATATATATATATATATATATATATATATACGTTAATGCGGGAAACCTGTTTAATTAACATACCCTCAGAATTCTGCCAACATTTTCTTCTAGATTCTCGTTACACTTTAACGAAAGGGGTTCTGTTCCATTTTAAATTGTCTTGGCTGTGTTTGTTTATTTATTGGGTTTTGTTTAACCAAGAATTATATATTAATATTTATGGGCCAACTGGACTAGTGCTAAAGGGTTGAACGTCGATCAGTATATATACAGTACGTCCGTCTCACAAAGTTACGAGTCGACAAAGGGGCAGATATCAACTGAAATTTGGACTAGGAAGTGAAAATTTACGGTTGGCCATATGAATTCCTACACAGGCTATAATTATGGAGAGAGAGGTCATTATTCAGGAAGTAGGCTACTGCAATGAATGGTCTACCAATTGTCTCTGTAATTGCAAAACAACAAACCAAATAATAATAATAAATGTTTTTTAATTGTATCGCAGATTAACAAAATTAATGGTGTCCTGTTGCTTGGAATAGTTTAGAGGTAACACTTACTCCAAATTTATTAACACTATACTACCCTGTTAAGTAATTCTCCCCATTCAGAATTCAGTTATCTACTCTTCAAGATTTCATAGCACGCAATATTCACGTTGCAATAATGCGGAAAAAAACAACAACAACATAATAATTCCACGACCGTAAAATATTGCATCGGTATAGCCACAACGCTGTTTTGGATCATATAAAATTAATATCCTTCTAGTGAGTCCTTCAAATTTTGCAACGAAACACCACCATCTATATTGAAGGAGCTGCTGGTTCGTGGCATGATGGTCAGCAGGAATCAGAAGCCACCAACAAGTCTCCTACGCGATCTCGGTCCGTAATAATAATAATAATAATAATAATAATAATAATAATGTGAAAAAGTAATATTCCCCCTTTTATATGCATTTGTTTTCTTTATGGTACAACATCTCATTAATTAACACACTCTATGTCATCACAAGGGTATACTTTAATAATGAAATGGTTCCACTACAATTTTATATTCACTAATAAAATACAACACCATGTAAAAGTACGTGTAACCTGACTTTATGACTTTTTGTGGCGTCGTTCTTCTGTTTTGGGAAATAAAGAATTACACAATTAATAAGGTACTCTAATAATAATAATAATAATAATAATAATAATAATAATAATAATAATAATAATGATAATAATAATAATAATAATGATAATAATAATAATAATAAAAACTCGCTATGACTTACAACTAATATAACTTTTTATATATTTTCTTATACTTCTTCTTTCATGTAGGAAATTTGGAAATATTCTTTATTGCATTTAATCCCATATAGTCCTTCAACACTCATGAAATTACAACTGGATCTAATGGGGTAACTCTCGCTGCCTCCCGTCAAATATTCAACAGGCATTCTAAGTTTAGGAGAAATTGAAATTAACCATCACCTCTTTCAATCACAGCCACATGACATCTTTCACAGCATTGTAATTTCTAACCCAATCTTTCTTAATGCTTTCTTCTTTAAATAAACTTTTAATTGTGGTAAGAAGGGGAATTAGATGTAAGGAGGTTAATTTCAGTTATTATTAGGGGTGAAAGAAGATGCCAGTCATTTTACAGTAAATTATATATGTATATAAACTGAGGAGAGGAGTCAAAATGAACACTAATATATTATACACCTTCACTTATATTTCTCTATCAGTGTCCAGTGCCAATTTTTACTCGTATACCGGTAATTGTTCTTGGTTATAAATCTTCACCAAAAATACAATACATAATACGTGCACCCAAAAGTTTAATGTTAGTGAAGGACATGATGTGTAATTATATGGCTTAATTAGATTATATCGGAACTGAGGAGGGTAAAAATGCGTTAGTAAAAATTTTATTCCTGTAATTATGAATATGAATATAATTATGAATATGACCAATAAAAACACACAGCAGATAAAATGTAAGAGTTAAAGAGAAATAAAATCTAGTATACATTAATTACCCCTATTGATACATCCTTAGTAGAGTGGGCGGTGCTGAGACAACTAACCACGTGTTGTGATTGTCTGGTTGTGTGTATGGTGCTGAGTCAGTATACACTTGGTTGTGTGTATGGTGCTGAGTCAGTATACACTTGGTTGTGTGTATGGTGCTGAGTCAGTATACACTTGGTAATAATGCCTCCCATGTGAACTATATACACCTTCATTATATACACTCGAGTGAAGACAATTAACTTCCCTCCCTCACTTTTCATGTCAATTAAGGTTGGGTAATTCACTTTTGGTAATCTAGAACGCCTTGAATCCCCTAAAGTATGCTATGGAAACAGGACCACATAAACAAAAATATTGGTGGTCTGTTGCTTGGAATAGTTTGGAGGAATCAGTTGCTCCAGATTTACCAACACTGTATTGTACCCCCCTCTAAGGACCCTGTGATCATGTGTGAGAAAAGGAAGCTTCTGATTCCTCCTAATTATGCATCGAAACAAGCTACTTTCATATAGGTGGTGTTTCGTGGCAATATTTGAAGGACTCATTTACTTCCAATTTTCTGACTACACCACTGAGCCCTTCATAATGTTTTGCTACACACACACAGTGGGGGGTTATTCAATGGGAATTATATTAGGTCATCATTCTATCACACTTCATTTAATCTATAACATGTCCTTTGCAGAAACTCATAGAACATAATTCATTAATGAATATTTCGTGTTAAATATTTCTTTCTTGCATGTTTACAGAAATAATAAAGTTCAAAGATTAACAGACAGCATACATGATTTACGTGTATATGTTACAGTCAGACTGTGAAACTCGTAATTTCCTGAAATATCTAAATAATTTAGTCAGTCTGTAAAATTACAGATTTACCTAATCTAGTATAACCTGACCTAGCCTAACCTATTTCATACTAACCTAATATGACCTGACCAAACCTAACGTAACATAAGCTATCCTATCCTAATTAATCTTATTATGACCTAACGTAACCTAACCTAACCCAACCTAATATGACCTGACCTAACCTAGCATAACCTAACCCAACCTAATGTTACCTGACCTAACCTAGCATAACCTAACCCAACCTAACATGACCTATCCTGACCTAACCTAATATGACCTATCCTGAGCTAACCTGATAAATTAAAGGGTAAAAATAGTTTCACGGTAAAGTAAGAATGCGTCAAACACACCTCGAGAAATTCAATTGTTCTCATCATCCTCTATTATTTATTTCTACTATTCACAATCTATAGATAGTGAATAGCAAATAATTATCGTGTCGTTAAATTTAGTGGAAACATATGGTAAAGAGCTAACCATACTGGGCATGGACGTTATATGTGGTGGGGTTTTCATTATGTTTCACGAGTTATATCAAATCATCGGACAAGACAACGACACGACTTTTGTCTTTGATAGTACACACCGATTTTACACCATATGTGCCCCTTGAAACTCGCTCAAAGCCAACATTTGGAATTATTTCAGGGTTGTAGCCCCCCTTATTGTAGAGGATTTAAGGGGAGAACCTATTTGGTATATAATGGAGGGCTACTCATTTCCTCCAAACTATCCCAGAAAACAAGTCACCACAATGTTACTAATAGAGAATCTGATTTGTGACATAATTTGTATGATTTAATAGCACTTCAATTTACCAAAACGAGTCCCTTCCCTTATGCCATAGAATCTTAATAAACTGACTGTAAGGGACTGAGGATTCTATATACTATTATTCTCTTTCCCATTCGTTATGTTGCCTGGCTTATAGGTTTATGTATCTTCAGGGAAAGACTCTATATGCCCACTGCAAACATTGTGGGTGACTTAAGCAATTAACATCATGCGGTTGTATTGAGAATTAGTCAGATGATCCGATGGTTTAATTTATCCAAGATCATACGAGAAGTAATCACACATGTATCTTAAAAGAAGGGAAAGAATCGACCCACTGCAAATAATCATGATTGACCTAAGCAATAGCACGCAGTTGTAACAAGACTTAAAGCCTGATGATCCAATGGTTATATCTAAGATCAAAGCAGTAGTCACACATGTATCTTAAAAGAAGGGAAAGAATTGACCCACTGCAAATAATCATGATTGACCTAAACAATAGCACGCAGTTGTAACAAAATTTATTACCAGATGATCCAATGGTTATATCCAAGATCAAAACAGTAATCGCACATGTATTTTACTAGTAGGGAAAGAATAAACCTATTGCATATAATCATGATTGACGTAAGCAATATCACGCAGTTGTAATAAAATTCATAACCAGATGATCCGATGGTTTTATCCAATATTCCAAGATCAAAACGGTAATAATCACACATGTATCGTGAAAATAGGCACAATGACTCAACCAAGTTCAGTCTCTAATCATACACACTTGATCTTGAACTATAAGGGAGGACATACACCTCGAACTGCATGCATCATCCTGGCTGACAATATTTACGTAGAGATAAGACAGATAAGTTGATTGTTCTTGTACCTGTTGTTTATATAGAGGGTTGACTCAAACGTGACCTATAACCATTTGTTTACACTACAACTCTGGACTGTATGAGGTATTCTAGTTACAATATTATACGTGATGTTCCAAGCATAAGACGAAAGCATGGATTGACAGATACGGTTTTTTGGTTCCTTGCTGGGGAGGGGGTGGGGAATCTGGTCGTAGGCAGATAAAAACTAAGTGATATTAGCCATTGTTTCAGGGTTAAGGGAAGAAACTGTTGTTGGTAAAGTAATGGGCTAGTGATTCCTCTAAATTATGCCACGAAACAGATCTCTTATTAGTATCACTGGGCTCGTCTGTTTCCTGGCATAGTTTGGAGGAATCAGTAGCCCTCCAATTTACCAACAAGAGATTCCTCCTTTCAAGTTGGTATTGGTAACATATGCTGTTCCTTTGGCTACTGACGCTCATAAACATACTAAAACATCTATCTATCATTATAAACTATTATTTTATTCGATCATTATCTTCCTCCCTTGGGTCAGATCTTACTCGTATAGTCTATAGATGGAGAAATTATATGGTTAGGGAACTGGAAGCTAATGATAATATAACTCCTCTAAAGTATGTCATAAAACAAATGCCTGTTTTATAGTGAAAGAGTGTGTTTCATGGCATATAGAATTAAACATGATATTCCTTATATGAAACCTGCATGGCCAGCTCTGATTGTGTCTCTGTGCTCCACCTGTTGTTGCTTTACTCTGTGTGTGTGTGTGTGTGTGTGTGTGTGTGTGTGATAGTGAGGTTATCTTGAAGTGGTGATAGGACAGTGCTTGGAATGGTAAATAAAGGATGAGAGAGAGAGAGAGAGAGAGAGAGAGAGAGAGAGAGAGAGAGAGAGAGAGAGAGAGAGAGAGAGAGAGAGAGAGAGAGAGAGAGAGAGAGAGAGAGAGAGAGAGAGAGAGAGAGAGAGAGAAGAGAGAGAGAGAGAATAAAAATGGAAATAGACTGGAGAGGCGGAGTGAAGCAGAATGGAAATTAAGAAGGAAGAAACTATAAGAAAGCGGAACGAAAATAAGAATGAGGAGAAAACAAGAAGGAGGAGTGAAAAATAATAATAAGAAAGCTCGAGTGAGATAGGGAACAACAACAACAACAACAACAACAACAACAACAACGAAGGAGTACATAAAAAAAATATATACACACATTAAGAAGAGGACTGAAATGAAAAAAAAAAAAAATAATAAAAAAATAAAATAGGGAGCTAGAGGTCGAGTCGGACTCAGATTGCACAGTTTATCAAGTGGGTGACCGAAACTTCGTACACACACACACACACACACACACACACACACACACACACAAGCCCAGGTAGTATCAGTCAGTATTATCAGGCCAGATTTCCCAGGTATGTACTGTAAATGTTTAGTCTGTGTAGCCTATACTTCCCCATAGGACTGTCCACCCTCTGCCTCTCACATGACATATTTAATTATTGTACAGTACTCTATCTATTTTATATACTGAATATTATACTCTTTAATTTACTGTATATACTTTAATTATACTCTTATCTACTGTATACTCTTTCATTTACTATATATACTCTAACTATACTCTATCTATTGTATACTCTTTCCTTTACTGTATATACTTTAACTATACTCTATCTACTGTATACTCTTTCCTTTACGATAATTTATATACTCTAAGTATACTGTATCTACTCTATATACTCTTTCCTTTACTGTATATACTCTAACTATACCCTATCTACATTATATATTCACTCCTGTCATATATTTGTACTCTGTCTCCTGTCTGTCCACCTCTGCCTGATATCTGAAAGTCCTTCATACCTGGCGTCAATCTTATTAATGAGGAATTGTGTGTGTTTGATTATTTATTATTGTTTTCAGCGACGCAACAGATATGCCACCTGTGTGTGTGTGTGTGTGTGTGTGTGTGTGTGTGTGTGTGTGTGTGTGTGTGTGTGTATATATGTGTGTGTGTGTGTGTGTGTATGTGTATATATATATATGTGTGTGTGTGTGTGTGTATATATGTGTGTGTGTGTGTGTGTGTGTGTGTGTATATATGTGTGTGTGTGTGTGTGTGTATATATGTGTGTGTGTGTGCGTGTGTATGTGTGTGTGTATGTGTGTGTGTGTGTGTATATGTGTGTGTGTGTGTGTGTGTGTGTGTATATATGTGCGTGTGTGTGTGTGTGTGTGTTCTAATCAGTAACCTTCTTTTATCATCATCATTATCAGGTATAGGCTACATAAGCTATTTATAATTAGGCTACTACAGGGCAAGTGCTTTTCCTATACTATACTGACTTCTCTCTGTCTCTTGTTACTCTATTCCATTTTATTATACTCCGGCAAAGTTTCCTATAAATAAGCCTTTGAATATTATAATTATATATAGTTCTCGCGGACCTTCAAGCACTGACAAAAACAAAGACTTTAAAATGCATATATATAATTATAAATACAAACGATTTTCCTCAATATAAATAACATACCGGTAATTATTATATTCAGTTACAAAAAAATGTATCAGATGATTAACTTGAAGATGCGATTTCTGCTCGTATAATTAATTTTATTATGACCTAACGTAACCTAACCTAACCCAACCTAATATGACCTGACCTAACCTAGCATAACCTAACCCAACCTAATGTTACCTGACCTAACCTAGCATAACCTAACCCAACCTAATATGACCTGACCTAACCTAGCATAACCTAACCCAACCTAATGTGACCTGACCTAACCTAGCATAACTTAACCCAACCTAATGTTACCTGACCTAACCTAGCATAACCTAACCCAACCTAATGTTACCTGACCTAACCTAGCATAACCTAACCCAACCTAACATGACCTAATATGACCTGACCTATTTTATCTTACGCTAAAAATATTGTGTACGTATGACAATGTATCTTTATCTATCCTTGAAAATTTTCTTTCCTCTTAATTAATTAACCATGTGTTAGTTTGTTTGTGTGTGTATTCCTTTGCCATCCCCCAATGTCCATCTATTCACTCCCCTTAATATCCCCCCCCCCCCCCCTCTCTCTCTCTCTCTCTCTCTCTCTCTCTCTCTCTCTCTCTCTCTCTCTCTCTCTCTCTCTCTCCAAATGAAGTGTCGTATTTCTTAAACAATCCTTCATCCTTGACCATCTCTTCATATCCTTTCCATCTTAGCTTTACCACCAATCCTCTCCATCCTAAATCCTTCATCCTATTCACTATATTTAACCCTCCTCCATTCCATCCTATATCCTTCATCCTATTCACTATCTTTATCCCTCTATTTCTCCATCCTAAATCCATCCATTCATCCTTCACTATCTTTATCTCTCCTCCTTTCCATCCTATATCCTCCATCCTGTTCACTATCTACACCCGTTCTCTCCATCCTTAATCCTTCATCTTATTGACTATCATTACCCCTCCTTTTCTTCATCCTAAATCCATCCATTCATCTCATTCACTAACTTAACTCCTCCTGTCAATCCTATATCCTCCATCCTATTCACTAACTTTATCCCTCCTCCTTTCCATCCTAAATTCTCCATCCTGTTCACTATCTACACCTCTTCTCTCAATCCTAAATCCCTCATCTTATTGCCTATTATTTTCACTATCTTAATCCCTCCTCCTCCTCTTCATCCTAAATCCATCCATCCATCTCATACACTAGTTTAACTCCTCCTCTCAATCCTAAATCCTCCCATCCTATATCCTCCATCCTATTCACTATCTACACCCCTCTCTACTCCATCCTAAATCCTCCCATCCTATATCCTCCATCCCCCTTCTCTCAATCCTAAATCCTCCCATCCTATATCCTCCATCCTATCTACACCCCTCTCTACTCCATCCTAAATCCATCCAAAATTCATCCTTGACTACCTTCTTCTTTACACTCCACCCCTTCATGTAATATCGATCGGGTTTTGGGTATTCACAGTCATTAACAAGTGCGGTCGGTCATCGTGTTCACTATAATGAAATATCTACATACCCTATTTTGGAATATTACAGTTTTCGGCCGCTCGATATTAATTTAAAGACCCTGT